>SMSR01016139.1:32675-91927 GCA_019453355.1 Ceratina japonica | reverse complement strand
CCTTTTTTCTCTCTCTCTCTCTCTCGGTTATTTTTTTATCCGGCTCACATCAGTTAACTCATCCTAAGTATTATATTTCTTACACTTTTTTCTAATCCCTTTTATCCTTTGTTCTCTAAGTTCAATTATCTCGTAACTTCGACGAGAGGAAAGTCGAATCGCGGTGATTTCATTTACGATCGGTTGCGCAATTAATGCCCTGACCGTTCGATGCATTAAATTTACACGGGTTTATTCCCGTTAGCCGACGATGCGTCCGCCTGTGCCTCCCTTCCAAGCCAACGAGTGACTGGACACGGACGTCCAACGAGCTTTCGACGGTCGTTGACTCTTTGAAGCTAGTCCGGCGAAAGGTCACACGAGGAGCGTGCAAGAAATTCACTCGAGGTCGATAAGCTTTGGAAACCGCGGTGTGCCACCTCGACGCGGCGATTGAATTCAAAATGATCGCGATATAGACAGGTGTTTCGTCGTGAATCAAGGACGAACGTATCGTCGTGACGAGATTGCGTTCGTTGGACGTTATAACGAAACGAGTTCGTCCTTCGAGCAGCGTCGAGGGAGAGGTGCAACATGTAAACCAGGCAGGGGGAAGAATAAAGAGAAAATCGGAGAAAGCGAAAGGGACGGTAGAGAGGAGAGAATGGGAACGGCGGCGGCGGCAGAGAGGTTGAAAATAGGGTGAGGGCGAGGAAAAAACAGCGGAACGAAGGGGGATGAAAAGAGGAGGCGATGCGATGCACGCGGCGGAGATCGATAATTTCTGTATGTACTCGCGACTCACCTCGTACACGTTCGGGTGCCAAACTTTCGTCATAAACCGAATGCTTGGTGGACTGTACGGATAATCCGGCGGGAACTTCATGTGTGCCTGGAACAAAAAGACGTGTGCATTCGTCGACGATCGCTTCGTGTAAATTATAAAAGAGCGCGATTATTCACAAGTCATTTACGAATTGCTCGACGCGTTCAGAGAAAAAAAGCTGCGCCGTCGTTTAAGCTCGGGAGCACGCAGTCGCAGGGGGTGAATTTACCCGGAAAATGTTGCGGTACGAGCCTGCAGGACTCGATCCGTTTTGCGTATCGACGGTGGATCGATTCCAGGCGTTGGAACACACGCGATCGATGACCAAGAGCAGATCGGGACAGCGGCCTTGAGAAAAATCAAACCGATCTTGCAATCTACTTAAATCGAGAGGACGAAGTAACGTCTGTCTAAAGAAGAATTTGAAACGTAGGATATCTGTGAGGGCGATTATCTTGACGCCGAATCGGAGAGCTATCGGCAGATCGATGGTCGCCCAAACGATGAAACGAGAGTAAGGACGCGCGTTCCTTTCCCCGACGGGATTCCCGCTCGCGGTGATTTCGATAGAGAGCGAATTCATTTCGCACATGGGGCGCAGGACAAGGGTCGTCCCGACGCTTGCAAACTTTCCTCGATGCCAACGGGACGCTATTATTGATCGCAACCTGGTCATGGCCCAAATATCCGCCTCCGGGATCCCACCGCGTCCCAGAATCAACTTTCCATCGGACGCCTCTGTCCACTCTTTTCCGTGCCGCGTCGGAATCGCGCCGACGGAGATCGCGTGTCGAATTAATTATAAATCGCGTTTCATTTTACTTTCGACATCGCCTTTGTTCTGCTGATTCCGCTGAAGTCTGTACTCTGGAATAGACGTCCGTCCGCCACGGAAACTTAATCGCCGGTGCAACGACACTGCGATGCGACGACGGCGAGGCAGAATTACGTTAGTCATTCGATAGCGTCGCGAAAGGACAGCTGAATCAGTGAATTTAAAGTCGTTGCTCGTTTCCGTGTACCGAAGAGCACGTCGGCCGCCGTGACACGGGAAAATCGACCGCGCTATCAGTCAGTAATCTTGCACGACATCGGTTCAGAGATCGATCGATTCATGCAATTACACGGCTGTTCCCTACCGTGTCCAGACGATAACAGTCTCGACAAAATTGCCAACTCACAGATTACACAATAAATCGAGATTCGGAGTAACAAGGTGAAAAATAATAAGGAGCCTCTCGAACGAATACGGGACGCGAGCGCGTGCACTTGATTCTTTAATAATGCACAGCAGTCGACGCGTGACAGGGACGCGTTACCTTGACGATACCGTAGCAGCGAAAAGAGTTTAAACGAGTTCCAGCGATTCACAGACGTATCGCGGAAACGTTCGATATTGTAGAAGGTGGACGTAAGGAAAGATCTTGGTGTATGTTTATTCGACTGCGTTCGCGACCTATCAATTTTCTTGACCTATTTCGTAGGACGTACGCGTTTGACGGTCACCGACCACCCTTTGCCCGACGCGTCCTGGCCCCGCGAACTTCGATTCAGGAGGATCGAGGAGTGACCTAAATCAGGAGGTTTCGCCTCGCTCGTGTGGCGGTTCGACGAACGGGGTCACTCGATGTTACTCGTGGAATCTGCACGACCTTGCCCAATTTCCTGAGACTTGGCAATTTGTCTTTGTGAACGACGACTGAGAAAAGGGGGCGTGTGTCTCATAAACTAAAGATAAAGATGAGAAGGCGAGGAATTCTTCTGTACTGCTCATCGAGCACGTTGAAACGGAATACGTAGTTCGTAGGTGTCCTCAGTGTTTCGGCCACTCGAAATAACTTCGTTTCGCTTTACTCGTCGAACGGTGGTACGTAACTCGGTCGAGTCTCAGCGGGTCAGTCATCGGGAGTTCGTATCGCACGCGCCTTTCTACGACTCCCTTTGCATCGTCTCGGAAACGACGTACTCGTAAAATCGATCGAGATCGAATTGAGATCCGTGGCGGTTTTTACGATGACGATATCGAGCGAGGTGAAAGGATTAAAATGGGAGAGGTAGAAGACGATGGGAAGACGGCCGCGGGAGACCTACTTATCCCTGGTGCGTCGCGACTGACCCGTTTACGGGATAGACGACACGGTTTTCCCTGGGGAAAGAAAAATCCGGTTCGTTCATCCGAGCCGGAACGGGACTGGGTGAAAGTCGTTCAGGTGATTCGAGGGATGGCGGCCAAAGATAGATCCGAGACAATGCTCGATAGCGTTTTATGTAACGCGGGCCGCGTTACTTGAAATCGTCGGGGCCGATCGGAAGAACCGCCGCTTCCGTTCGTCTTGGTCGTTCCTACGATTAGAATTTAGTTCACAACTTCGGACGACGGAACTTTGACACGTCCCACGAATCGTCGGGGAGCCTCGATTTCATTATAACTCGCGGCGGACGAATCTTACAACGCATTTCTTCGCGTATTACGCCTGTCCCCCTACTCGAGTTTATCTGTTCGGACGCGGCTATCGCGTAATGACGATTGCCACTCGGCAGCGAAGGAACGCATTACCTCGTCGATGATAATATGTAACGACGCTGTTTACGATCGACCCGCGTTATGATTACGAAGCCAGCTAGGTAGTGTCTCGTGGAACAGGATTCGAGACTCCCACGTAGACACGGATCACGTGTCACGTACAGAGCGATACCATTCGCAAATAACGGTATAGCCGTGTCGGCTCTGTGCCGTGCCTCGCCGCGGCCAGTTACAATGTGGGAAGATAGGTAATGCTCGCGTTACGTGAATAACCGTCTGTAAATTCGTAACGAAGCGGAGAGTGGTTTAGAAAGCGGACGCGGATTCTACAAAAAAAACCGCGTAACCGTGCGGCAACGGCGGAGGCAGAGAATTCATTTTCTAGAGGCCAGGATCGAGAGCGTGCAATTGCAAGCCGCTGTCGCAACTATCCCTGTCGATTATTATTCCGTGCTAACGGAGTAATAGAAACGGCTATTTCTTAATAAACTCATAGAACCTGATCCTATGCGCCGCCTGTTAACAGAATTATTCATTCTACATTTTAATTGAACCGTAACTGTTATTCTGCTCGCGGCGTCGCTTGGAAAACATTTGTTGAACGGGAACGACAGCGATACTGCATCTCCAGAGATGTATTATCGATCGCGCGATGCACGTGGAAAAATCCGATAGGAAGAGTGAGTAATGTGTCACGGCGAAGATGTAAAATCAGCGTGGAACGCTGTCGAATCGATCCGGGTACATTGAGTAATCGTTAGTTTTCAGTATTGCCCAACGACCGTTTGAAAATCATCGTTTGGCCAGCGTACGCGGTAGTATACGTTCCTCGGATCGTAACGCGACCAGGAAAAGTCAGCGAATTTACAATGGGCATCCGCCGTCGCGCAAATCGTGACGGGAGAGCGCGATGCCCGATGGTTCGCGCGTTGTCATCGCTTTTAGCAGAATAGCTTTCCTGGATCAGGAAAAGAATTGTAGCGCACCCAGAGATCGAAACGATCGCTTTTGACAGGAGTACAAACGCGTTTTAACCCCGTGCCGATCGAAAGAGAAAACAGAAACCTAACCAACAAGAGAAAAAACGTAGCCCACAGTAATATTTACGATGGAAAAGGTGAAAGTGAGAGAATATCGCGTCGAGCGTAGTGGTCGCGTCGGGACGAGCGAAGGCTAAGAATAATGCTAATAATTACCTTAAAATATCCTCCTTGGTAAAGCGTATCCGGAGGCCCGAAGATAGCTACTTCCCACTCAAACATGTTGTCCTCGTTAACGAGTTTCACGCGGAATCCTTCGACAGGTTCCTCCTGCAGGCTTTTATATTCGAGGGCTAGAGCCCTGAGAGCACTGCTGGTTGTTTGTGCCATATTTCCGTTCTGGAGTCAGAACCGGGGGCCTCTTCCAGAGAAACGGAACGTCCCAAACCTCCTGAAGTGGTAGCACAGAACACTACAGTCGGACGGACGCCTATGCGAACACTGCTCCCTTCTCGGAAGAATCAATTTCCAACGGGTTTCCAGATAATTTTAAGCTTCTATACTACGGTCTCGCTGGCCGTTCCTCAAACGCCTAGCGATCTTTCACTCGCGGCCGAACGTTCTTTTTCTATGACGATAGTACGATTTCGCACACCAAATAAACAAAGAAATATATGATCGGACTTACAAACTGCGAAGTGCAGTCAACAATACACCATTCCCGATGCACGCACCTCTTAACAAAACAGCTGACGTACCTTTTACGTCAGCGTCAGATCCAGCGCCTGCGCTATACGATATTCCTCTATTTTCCTTCCGCGTTATCGACAATTCTCACGAGAAAACGGATCGGGAACTCGTCGCCGTCGCCGACAGAGTCGACTCCACCGATAGAATGATCGCGACGTGTTTACTGTCAATTACTCTCCACGACGACTCCGACGACTGAACTGGACTGAGCAAAAGTTTCGAACGTGCCATTTAATGGTCTTCCTGATTCCCGATTGGAAGGAATGTCCCTATAGTTACGTGACGCACCAGCAATTTGAGATCACCCGTATACGACTGGAGGTAACCCTTTAACGGCCTAGCGCGTTATGAGGCGCAGAAAGAGACATCCACTATGAATGTCGTGTTATCTCTTTCTATCGTCTGCCGTGTAATTCATAGTTGGCGCGGTTAGAGAGAAATGGCACGACATTGATAGTAGTTGTCTCTTTCTACGCTTCATACCGCGCGCGGTCGTTTGAGTGTTACCTGCGGTTGTATTGCTCGAAACAATAACGCCACAATATGCAAAGGTGGTGGCACCGTCGGAGATAGGGAAAACAAACAACGATTTGACTCCGGTTGCAGGATTGATTAATCGAGAACTGTTCCAAACTTCAGATCGTATCATGGATCTACCGCGCGCCCCATGCGCATCCCCTTTAAATTGTGAAACTCGATTTGGTTGCTAGGCAACGTCGGCCGCCGCGGCGGCCATCATGCGAACATGCGTATATCCCACGCGCATCCTCCTTGCTTGCAAATTGTGAATGTTTAAAAATGGTATTTACCAAGCAAAGAATCATGGTTACGGTTGAATTATCTAAACCTAATCTATTAAGATTTCTCGACAACGTTCCATTTCCAATTTCTCGTTCTCGCTTTTCGTCTCGTACGTGTATAAAATGTCGGCTGACGGGCCGCTTGGATTTTGATTTCAAAAGTAAATCGATCGCGGCAGACATGCCAACTATCGTATCCCGTCGTGCCGTCACGCTGACGCGGCCTTTGGCGTGGTCATTAGGGAATTCTAGTGGAAGCCGACGCCGCGGCTCGGTGTGTTTCCTCCTTCCGTCTTCGGAAGTCCACCCTCTCGCCTATAAATCCATTTCATGCACCGTCCTTAACCATCGCCATATCGCCGTTCTACCAGCAGCTCCGTCATCGGTAGCAAGCGATAGAACGAGGTCTTCCGTTCCGGCATAATAGTCGTGCGAGTTGGCAGACGCGCGGTCGTGTCCTACGGATTTTTTTAGCATTCCCGATAGAGACTCGCGGATAATCGCGGTTTACGCGTTCAGTGCTGTGATCAGTTCCTTCGCTCCTCGACCAAAATGAATGAAGAATACGACGCGATCGTGCTGGGTACCGGATTGAAAGAATGCATACTCTCGGGTATGCTGTCCGTTAGCGGGAAGAAAGTGCTCCACGTAGATCGGAACAAATATTACGGCGGTGAATCCGCCTCGATCACTCCTCTGGAGGACCTGTTCGCGTAAGTTCCTGGCCGTATCCTAGTCCTGGCCAATCCATTTTAACGCCAAACAATTATATACATATCCGCGCATCGCCGGCAGTACGGCATCCTTGCGGTTCGGACGACGTGTCGGCCGATACATGCGACTATTTATGATCCGTCTTAAATATTGATTTTTTTTCTCGTTTTTTCCTCCTACTGTTGATTACCAGCTCGGTCAAGCTCTTCCGTCGATCGCGTCGCGGGGAGAGCGTGACGGGAATTATCACTCGCGATAATGCGTCGTTACCGTGCGGTAGATTCCGAACTTGTATCCTTTTCTAAACAACTGTATCGGAAGCTAGAACGGGACTTGATAAGAACCGGGGGTAGGGTTCCGCCCCGTGAAACACAGGCTCGATCGAACATCTTTAATCGGTTGTAATAACATTTTTTAAGGAGTTTACGTCGGTACTCCTTTCCTTCGCCCCACTTTGCCTCCACTCGGCTACACCTTCTCTCGCCTCGCCGTTTCAAGGGATTATGCACACATGTATCTGTCTAATCGCTGCGAAGACGAAAAGAACATGTCACAAAATGCGACATCATCTCGTAATTAAGGACTCAGAAAAAGGAGAAAATAAATTGTATCGTTAACTCAGTTCGCTTCCACTAGCATTGAACATATGTTCAACTTACTTATCGAACTCTCGCTGTAAAAGTTATTTAAANTTCGCGTAAGTTCCTGGCCGTATCCTAGTCCTGGCCAATCCATTTTAACGCCAAACAATTATATACATATCCGCGCATCGCCGGCAGTACGGCATCCTTGCGGTTCGGACGACGTGTCGGCCGATACATGCGACTATTTATGATCCGTCTTAAATATTGATTTTTTTTCTCGTTTTTTCCTCCTACTGTTGATTACCAGCTCGGTCAAGCTCTTCCGTCGATCGCGTCGCGGGGAGAGCGTGACGGGAATTATCACTCGCGATAATGCGTCGTTACCGTGCGGTAGATTCCGAACTTGTATCCTTTTCTAAACAACTGTATCGGAAGCTAGAACGGGACTTGATAAGAACCGGGGGTAGGGTTCCGCCCCGTGAAACACAGGCTCGATCGAACATCTTTAATCGGTTGTAATAACATTTTTTAAGGAGTTTACGTCGGTACTCCTTTCCTTCGCCCCACTTTGCCTCCACTCGGCTACACCTTCTCTCGCCTCGCCGTTTCAAGGGATTATGCACACATGTATCTGTCTAATCGCTGCGAAGACGAAAAGAACATGTCACAAAATGCGACATCATCTCGTAATTAAGGACTCAGAAAAAGGAGAAAATAAATTGTATCGTTAACTCAGTTCGCTTCCACTAGCATTGAACATATGTTCAACTTACTTATCGAACTCTCGCTGTAAAAGTTATTTAAATAGACAACTTTATTTTCATTTTTCAATATCATACGTATTTCAGCTCGTAAATAAAGAATTTCGAGTTTTTGAATAGTTTCAGTACTGAGGAATCTTTTATGGACAAAATAAAAAGCTATAACATGTACGCGTGATTCTCTGGCACGTTAGTTATCGAATGCCCGGCTGTACTCAATAAATTGCAACGTGTATCTAAACTACCCGTCTGTTTTAACTACCTTTCGACTACGCGCTTTTATAATCCGATCTGGGATTATATTTATCTGATGTGAAATTCTAAAAAGAAACAGCGTGAAAGCGAAAATGGGGCGAAAGCGAAAGCTGTATTTCGGAATACATCGTTGAAGTCTGACTAAGAAGTATTGGAAAATTTGCACGTTATCTATCCGTGTTTGTGTAACTTGTGTTTATTTCCTAACGCTTGTTATCGCGATCGATCCCGTGCATTATGTTAAAAGCAATAAAGTAAATGTTCGCGTTCACGGGAATTGTTGTATTCGTTAATCGTGTACGTTCTCCAGGAAATTCAAAGCCCCACCGCCGGACGAAAGTTACGGTCGTGGCCGCGACTGGAACGTCGATTTGATCCCGAAGTTCCTGATGGCAAACGGCCTGTTGGTGAAACTTCTAATCCATACCGGCGTGACGCGATACTTGGAGTTCAAATGCGTGGAGGGCTCGTACGTCTACAAGTCCGGGAAGATCTCCAAGGTGCCGATCGATCAACAGGAAGCGTTGTCCAGCGATTTGATGGGCATTTTCGAGAAGAGACGCTTCCGCAATTTCCTTATATGGGTGCAAAATATGCAGGAAGACGATCCCAAGACTTGGGAGGGCTTCGACCCGTTCAACAATAACATGAGTGCTCTCTACAATAAGTTTAATCTTGATAAAAACACTCAAGATTTCACGGGCCACGCGTTAGCCCTCTATAGGTAAAGAATAAAAACGATCAGTCATACATCTTCGGGATGCGACGTACATTTCGTTTACCTGACGACGACGTCGATTTCTGGCTGTTCCAGAGATGATGAATACATAAGCCAAAGCGCGATTACTACTATAAGGAGGATTAAACTTTATAGCGATAGTTTAGCACGTTACGGAAAGTCGCCATATCTTTATCCTATGTATGGTCTGGGCGAGCTACCTCAAGGTTTCGCCCGCCTTAGCGCTATTTACGGAGGAACTTATATGCTGGATAAACCGATCGACGAAATCGTGGTAAAAGACGGAAAGGTAGATCTGAGTATTCTTAAACTTAAGGATTGTTGGAAGTGTCTCATGATTAATTACTCGTGATTGTTTCCAGGTCGTCGGTGTACGCTCTGGTGACGAAATCGCCCAGTGCAAACAAGTATTTTGTGATCCCACATACGTACCTGATCGCGTGAGGAAAGTAGGTCAGGTCATAAGATGCATTTGCCTGATGGATCACCCGATAGCGAATACGGGTGACGCGCTCTCGACGCAAATTATCATCCCTCAAAAACAAGTTAATCGCAATTCCGATATTTACGTATCTTTAGTATCATATACTCATCAAGTAGCTGCTAAGGGTTGGTTCATAGCTATGGTGTCTACGACGGTCGAGACGTCGAATCCCGAGGCCGAAATCAAACCCGGTTTAGATTTGCTCGGTCCGATCAGGCAAAAGTTCGTCTCAGTCTCCGATTATATGGAACCGACGGACAACGGTTTAGAGAGTCAGATTTTCATATCGACGAGCTACGACGCTACAACGCATTTCGAAACCACTTGTTTAGATGTTCTTGATATATTTAAACGGGCCACCGGTGAGGAGTTTGATTTTAACAAAGTGAAACAGGACCTAGGCGACGAGGATCAGTAACCGTAAGATGATCGCACGGTCACTGGTCGGTCTTGAGAACTAGTTCATCCTGAATTGAGAGAATAAAATGAGTGAGCAACGTAATTTAAAACGCGTACGCCGACGTTATATCGGTGTGTTCGTCAGGAGTCGCGGAGCAGATGCAATCTCTCATTGGACTCATGCCTAATCCTATATTCTCTTTGACAGAGAACTTTCCAAAATGAAAACGCAGACATTTTTCGTCATTTAATTTCCACCGTTTATCAAAATCTCATGTTCGATATTTGATTTTCAAATTTAACCGAATCTCATTCAACGAACTGCCCTTTTTACATTCTTTCGGAAAGTACAAAATGTGTACGAATATTTTCACACCGACAAAAGTTGATGTCAGGACTTTTATCATTGGTCGCCTGTATACCTTCGATAGATTTTGAAAAAACCACGAAATCCAAATTACTATAGAATTTAATTATCGTGAAGTACATCTGTGTATTTGTCATTGTCGTGTTTTATTAAAATGAACATGACAGTGTTGATTATTACGACTTTATAAATGTATCATATTTTAACTATCAAATTAAACAATAAGGATAATTGTTTATTGAAATTGTAAATGTTAAAGAAATCCTATAGTTGTATTGCTAATTACTGTAGTCGAAAGGGCATGCGTTACGGTATGAGGTAAACAGATAGAAGATAATTTAAGAAAGTGAATTCCACACGCGATTATATAAAAATACAACGCCGTGATATAGCATTAGAAAATATATCATACTTCTGCACATTTGATTATAATATTATTTGAAATTCCAACTACGTGTTAAGAAAGAGCACNTCATTTAATTTCCACCGTTTATCAAAATCTCATGTTCGATATTTGATTTTCAAATTTAACCGAATCTCATTCAACGAACTGCCCTTTTTACATTCTTTCGGAAAGTACAAAATGTGTACGAATATTTTCACACCGACAAAAGTTGATGTCAGGACTTTTATCATTGGTCGCCTGTATACCTTCGATAGATTTTGAAAAAACCACGAAATCCAAATTACTATAGAATTTAATTAT
Organism: Ceratina japonica; assembly: GCA_019453355.1. Taxonomy (NCBI): domain Eukaryota; kingdom Metazoa; phylum Arthropoda; class Insecta; order Hymenoptera; family Apidae; genus Ceratina; species Ceratina japonica. The sequence continues at coordinate 81,059 of SMSR01016139.1, read as the reverse complement.
CGTGAAGTACATCTGTGTATTTGTCATTGTCGTGTTTTATTAAAATGAACATGACAGTGTTGATTATTACGACTTTATAAATGTATCATATTTTAACTATCAAATTAAACAATAAGGATAATTGTTTATTGAAATTGTAAATGTTAAAGAAATCCTATAGTTGTATTGCTAATTACTGTAGTCGAAAGGGCATGCGTTACGGTATGAGGTAAACAGATAGAAGATAATTTAAGAAAGTGAATTCCACACGCGATTATATAAAAATACAACGCCGTGATATAGCATTAGAAAATATATCATACTTCTGCACATTTGATTATAATATTATTTGAAATTCCAACTACGTGTTAAGAAAGAGCACCGGAAGAATAATTTTCTGGAATAGAAATGACCGAAATGGACTTGTGTTGAAATATTAGGAGGAACGAGCGGCCAAGCATTTAAATTTAAATTAANTCCGAAGAATAATTTTCTGGAATAGAAATGATCGAAATGGACTTATGTTGAAATATTAGGAGGAACGAGCGGCCAAGCATTTAAATTTAAATTAAATGAATCTATATATATATATGTATAAAAATCTACTTTCTCATTCTCTGATGTATTGGAGTGAGAATATAGAAAAGGAATCGTTAAAATATTGTTATTNGTATAAAAATCTACTTTCTCATTCTCCGATGTATTGGAGTGAGAATATAGAAAAGGAATCGTTAAAATATTGTTATTTTATGTGAGCTTGAAAATTGGAAAATTTTTTCGTCTAATATTTATATGGAAACGCATTAATAAAAGACAAGTACGAGCACAGACATGCATTCTTCAAATCGCAATACTTGTGCACTTATGTGTGCGTGAATGGATTTCGTCAACGAATGATCGGCTACCTCTTAGAATTTTTATTTCGCTTGCATTTTCGCTTAGAAATTATAAGCGCACCGCGCATTCGTATCACACGAAATTTCTCGAACAAAAGTACGTGATTCTCAATTAATTTAAAAGGTATTCACGTAACTGTAATGTGACAGCCGTAAGAAATNCTATAAGCGCACCGCGCATTCGTATCACACGAAATTTCTCGAACAAAAGTACGTGATTCTCGATTAATTTAAAAGGCATTCACGTAACTGTAATGTGACAGCCGTAAGAAATAAATGATACTGTATTAATTTCATCACTTTGTATTTTTGTCTCATGACAAAAACAATATTTGAACATTTATTCACATCGATAGTAATTTAGTTTAGTTTCAAGACATAAATATAATTGTCTCTGGATCCAATGATAATCTTATCACGATCAATAACAGGTGATGAGAATACTTGCCCTGGTAGTTCCTCAATTTTCACTAGTTTGTTTTTCGTAAAGTCATAAATATTTAAAGTCCCGTCTATGCATGCTATCAAAAGAAAGTTATCTTCGCACCAGGGAGTAGCGAAAATTGGTGAATGGAAGTTCAATACGTATTTCAATGTAGGCTCAGTCTTGAAATTTGTATCCTCTGATTGTAGACAGTATACACTTTTATTCTGACTAGTTATTATAACAGTCTCATGTTTCCTAGCCGTGTCAATTTGTTTCACGAGGTATGAGAATACATTTCCATTAATTTTGTACGTCCACATCTGTGGAAGACGAATAATAAAAAGAATTAGAGCGATTTATTCTTATAAAGCAAAGAAATGCAAGCATTACCTTAACGTTAACTTCGATATCGAAACAGCATAATAAGCCTGTGACGGAACAGAATAAAACGAGACCACCATTCAGCCATAGAGGGGCTACAAAAATTGGGTCTGATAATTTGGATTTCCAAATAAGTTTTCCTGTTGATTGATGGAGAGCTAAGCACGACCCATCTAGTGTCCCAAATAATACAGTATCGGACGGATAGTGCAAGCAACCAGTGGCATAAATGCTATCATTACCAGATTTAAATTTCCAAACTTCGGATCCATCCTATAAGAAACTAACGTTATTATCTTTCTACAAGTAATGATATAAGTAACTGTACCTTCACGGATAAGCAATATATATAATAATCGTAGGAACCAATGAATAGAATTCCTTTCTCCCTGCAAAGAACTGCAGATCCTTTTACTATGTTGCCTGTGCGATGGACCCAAATGGTTTCCCCCGTTTTCAAATTAAGGCAGTATATATTGCAATCGTAGCATCCTATAAAAGATATAAGTCAGAAACATACGAATTCGATCTGTATTAAAATATTTACCTACAACTCCCTTAAAATCATCGAGAACCAAAACTGAAGATTCAATTCTATCAGGTAGTTTGATTCTAAACGCAGAATTAGAATCATTTCCTAATTCAAAGGTGAAAATAAGACCAGAATGAGAACCAACCGTTGCATACGTTTTCCCACTAAATAAAATAAATGTTATTCAACTCCCACGCTGTATTTCAAGACATTTATATTTAATACCTACTTGGAATAGTGAAACACTGTTGGTGATGCGTCTACACATTTTTCTGTATCATACTTTTTCACTACTTTAACTCTCGTAATTTCGTCATACTGTAACTTATGTCTATCATTTATACTACATCCATTTGTATACAATTGACCTCTACACTTGTACCATTGGCAATTGCAAATCTCACTGGATGAAATGTTTAAACTATCATATTGTTCGGTTGTAAGAACTCTCGAGGTGTCTGTGTCTTCTATAGCAATAACAGAAGTCGAAGGCTTTTCCCCAGTAAAAGAATGATCATTACTATTTAATACAACGCTTTTTATATAGCTTAGACATTCATCGATAGAAGCATCCATTAAGAGCATGCTTATTAATTGAGGAAATTCCATTTGAAGCATATCTGACACGGTATTTGATAACTGGAGTGCTACCACAGACGTACCTCCCAATTTTATAAAACTGCTATTTCCTCGTTGCAGATTGTTTTCCCAGATAGATTTGAAAGTACTTTCAATACTTTGGAAATCGATATTTTTTATATCTTTCGTTACTTGCTTTTTTAAAAAGCCTAAGGAAATTTTCGAGCTAGATGTTAATTCGACATGTTCTAAAAAATGAATTTTATCTGGTCTGTAGAGAGGATCCAATTTGTGCAGATGTTTCATGATCTCAGTACTAAGATTCTGATCATTCCCGATACTGTCTTTTGTAGAGAAAAATAAGTGCAAACGGTGGCAATTATGATCCCAAATTACATAGCAATTCTTTACGAAATCTATTTGTAACACAGATCGTTCAATCTCCGCCAAGTCAACTTTATTCCCAAATCTCTTTACAATATTGTTTCTCCTCCCTTTATAAAATATTTTCCCTTCTCCATTGATACTAACTACATCCCCAGAATCGCGAAACACTGGTAATTCTAAATCTTTAATATCTTCATCATTCATCAGACATATTCTTTGATTACTTCCTATGTACAGAGAGCCTACACCGTTCGTTATTACTTCTCCAAATTCATTCCTAACTTGAAACACGGTGCTTGATAATACTTGTCCCAAATAATATGGATCAAACAGTTCATTTGTTAATTTAACTTCAGTAATACTAGCCCAGCAGGATACCTCAGTGATACCGTAAATATTATAAATTTTCGTGGTATTACAAGGATGCCTGACTTCAGAAAACAATTGTAGCTTAGGAAAAGGTTCTCCTCCAAAAAGTATGACTCTCAGCGAAGTGTCATTACTTAAAATAGTAGTTCTTAGACATTCAGATGACCAATTATACATAAAAATTGACGGTGTTACTTGCAGTACAGTAATCTGGCTTGAGTAAGCCTCTTTCAAGAGTCTGAAAATGAGAAATGCAAATATTTATTCTCATCAATATTATAGTTGTTTCTATAATAATGATGTCTACCTGTTAGGATTGTTCTTCAAGTCTTTTGAAACCATGAACAATCTCGCTGCTTTTGAAAGAACTAAGAATACTTCAATGATGCTTGGGTCAAATGTGAAATTCGTAAATTGGCAGATTTTGTCAAATTTAGTAATTGACAATATCCTACTTAAATCTAAGATATTTGGAACTATGCAAGAGTGAAGCACTTTGACTGTTTTTGGTGTTCCAGTTGAACCAGAAGTAGAAATTGCATAAGCATAATTATTTTGTTCATTGCTTCCTGCAACTTGTTTCTTAACATCTTTCAACTTGATGAGGTAAATACTTTCGTTGTGAACCGTGAATTGATACTCTATTTCTCCTTCAATATGTACATTCTTACAAAATAAATACTGTATATTTAAATCATATTTTAAATTCATCAATTCTGTTGTACTGGAAGGTAGATTTACAAAACTGTGCTCGCTATCCAAGATCCTATAAAGAAAACCGAATAACAAAGAGTTGCAATATTTTCTTGCAGCGGTATTTAAATCAGATTGATTTTCTCACCCGAGCATTAGAGGAATCACACAGTATTCAGGGGTATCATAGTTTATACCAATAAATTCTGTATTTCGTAGAAATTTCAAATAATCAGAAATTAGATTTTTTGTGGCATGAAGTTCTTTGTACTGTATATAGATAGTTTCTTGTAGATCGTGATATTCTATCGCTACATCGTCGAGTTGATCCCAATTACAAATATCCTGTAACTTTGTTACAGAATTTTCGCAACGGGGGTCGAATGATAAACACTCTTTTGAATTATCTAAAATAGATTATGATTTATGAAAAACTGGTTATTTAATTAAGGTGTAACATTCCCAACTTACCCATTAAGAAATATCTTTTGAACGGCATTTATTTAATATAAAAAACTTCACATTTTCGTTAAGATTAAAATGAATTCTAAGATTCATTGATTCTGCGGGTTTCGAAATGTTCCACTTGCGTCATAGGTTATACGGCAATGCCTTCAATTAATAGTTGTATGCAAAATTCTATGATCTTTTACTTGCAATGTGTTTAAGTTTACTAGTAAAAACGTGATAATAGTTTTATGTCTTTTATTAGATCGAAGCATACAATGTCCATTTTACATTTGCACAAGTAGATACATTTTTATTTCTCCATACTTTATTCGAGACTAACGCAAAATGTAATCTGTCAATAATTAGTCATCTGGTTTAAAGACTTATTCTAATGTAATAAACTTATGATTTAGCTTTTCTTTACATATGTGTTAACACTCTTAAATTTGTATGCAATACTATCCTAATGAAAGTAAGAAATGACAAAAATTTTCGTTTGTCTTATTATAAAATTCAGATGTAATGTTTCTAGTACATAAACCTAATATACCTCGATCTACAGGGATTACACCAATCAATGGAAAGTTTTGATAAGCTTGACCTCACAGAAATAAGTCACAAATGAAATTAATGGCTACTTATTAAAAAAAATAATCCTGTTCACCATATTCATTGAGTAATGTACATTATTCAACAACAAATATGTTACGAAATAATTGGAAAATGAAGTATTTATAAAACTGTTAAAATAATAATGGGTCATATATAGATGTTCCACATCAAGCTTAAATTTAAGGAACGAAAGACTGAATGTTTGTGAACGTGTTTTAACTTATTTTTCTTCACACCACTCATTTTCTTTACGAACTTGTTCCTCCTCAGAGGCAGAAAAATCGTTCTTTATATTGAATGTTTTACGAATCTCTTCCGGCGTTTTTCCCTTTATCATATTAGCCACGGTCTTGCATGTCACATCTAATAAGCCTTTGATATCAAGGTAATTAGCTGCCAAAATTAGTTCAAATAGTGTCCCTTGATCGACCTGTAATATATTGAAACGTTTGCCATTTCCATTTTATCCTTTTCACAAATTTTATATTCACCTTCAAGAAGTCAGCGTCCCACGAGCTAATGTCGTCTGTTCTTTTTTCTTTATTTTCATCATCCTCTGGTGGTGGAGGATCATCCTTATGGTATGTCGCCCACTGTATCACCTTCCTGAGGATAGCGGAATTTACATTTGGCAGAGGAACAACTTCGTCCTCATCTTCGTCCATTCCCAAATCTTCCAACATCGTCTTTATAGTTACAGAGCATTTCGCGATGTCAACATCGACTTCGAAAACTTCGCTGTCGGAACTCTGTAGTTTGATGTTAGGCATCTGAAAAGAAATTTTTTCCTTGTTGTACAAAAACCATTCATTAGCCTTGATTAAAATTTTTCGCGCATGATGTCTTTTCTTCGGGCAACCATTTCCCTCTTTCGCGTGTAATAAGAATAATGAAACGGACATTATTCGAGAAATACTTCCTCTTTCATTTATATTGTAAACAGTATCGTTAAATGTAAAATATTTTCACGGGCGAACGATGCATCTAGTGCTGACTACATTTTCTCGTGCAAAGTTATGATATACAAAATATTGACATAAAACACACAGTCACAGAGAAACCATCGTATCTCAAACATCGCAAAATGTTTGCATAATTACCGTGAAATCCTTTATTCGGGCAACGTAGAGAAATATAAATCGAATAAGTTGCTAGCGTTGATCAGTAGAAACAGAAGGTTCTTGTTCTGTTTCGTCCTATCCGTGGTTCTTCCACACTTCAGCTTGCTTGGGCTCAAACGAGTGTCCGTTGCTCGTTTTCCGTGCAGATGAAGGGGAGCTAAACTTCGTAGAGTGTTTATAGTTGACGTGAGATGACGCCACAATGCTGATATCATGGCTGATATCGACTATTGGTTGACGCACAATTTTTATTTTATTTATTCTGCAGTATGGAAATTTTTAAATGATTAACATTATAAATCCCTGTGGTATCGATACAAAAGTCCGTAGATGTTTGGAATTCTAAAAAATTNCGTGAGATGACGCCACAATGCTGATATCATGGCTGATATCGACTATTGGTTGACGCACAATTTTTATTTTATTCATTCTGCAGTATGGAAATTAAAAAATGATTAACATTATAAATGCCTGTGGTATCGATACAAAAGTCCGTAGATGTTTGGAATTCTAAAAAATTCTGTACATGTTTCATTGAAGTTAGAGAACCATTTAGACTGAAATTTATAGTCGTTTCACAGTTCTCTAAATAAGAACAGAGAACTGTACTTCCGACCAATCTAAATATGAAGCGTGAAGTGTTTTTCAGAAAAAAGAGAACAGAAAGTTTTTACTGGCATGCAGTAGTTTATGTATGTATGTATTTATTTATTTATTTATTTATTTATTATAAGGGTTGAAAAACCCTTTTATATACATGAAAATATACTGGAAGTAGGAGAATCATATTAGTAGATTACACAAAAAATTAGAAGGTCGACAATTCATATTTATAAATAATTCTGGAAGGGCATATAAAGTTTAAATGGGGTGGAAAAATGATTAGTCGTTCCATCAGTTTAATTCGTTCGGAAAGTAGTTGACGCCGATACTTAGGAATAACTTTTATCCGATCTTCGTGGCGCCTACGAGCGCATCACCGGATATGAAAATTATAAAGAAATTAGTAGGTGTTGTATTAAAAAAAATGATGTAGTAATTCTCCACCGTGATGATCATACGATTTTCGTTGGGCGATAAAAATAAAGAAGAACGTGATCCCGTTGATTTATAAAATTATGCTCTTGTATTACTCAAACGATTCTCCTCCAAGAATCTATGAAAGTCGGAATGCATAAACGAGAAGTGGATCCATATGAGAGAGGGATGCTCGCGCCTAGGCGCCAGCAGCCTACGCACGTACCCTCAGCCTTTGCTCTCATAAGTCTCTCCTTCACCCTCTTCCGACCCCTTTCTCATCCTTCCCTTTTTTTTTTATATCGGCTGCTTTCGTTGCTGTAAGCACTAGCGATGAAAAGCATTGTATTTCACTTTATTTCTACCCTCTTAGTCACCGCTTGATCTCCTCTTTTCAAATATTCAGTTTCCTGAAATATATGGGGATTAGCAACATTTTTTCATAAGTATTCGTTACGTAAATCGTGTTTCCTCTCGTTACAGGGCTGTTAACGAAGAAGTCCTGAGCAACGTTGGTTCTGGTTCAGGTGATTTGATTGCCGTATCAAAAAGTTTCCTCTCCGATCGATCCATCGAACGTGAAACCGCGGGGATAGTTTTACTACCAACGTCCCGAAAGGTGCATTAATGCGAGTTGCCCCGAAGCAGGAAAAACGTATTTCGTGCACGTTTCAACCAACGCCGAAATAGCACTTAGAAGTTCTCGAAAAACATTATATTCTCACGATGCCCTGCAGAAAGAAAAACAAAGTATGTTTCGCGACGAGTGAAATGTTAAATGTTAAACTGTCGGTCATGCCAGCGGGGGAAGAGATCAAGCCTGACAATGGAAGCTTTCGGGGTAGCGAGCCTAAGGGCCAAACCGAAAACAGGGAAGGGTGGCCGAACGGAAGGCGCCAGGTTCCTACGAAATCGCCCGGAAGATCGATTACGCGCTTTAAGAGTCAAATCCTTGACTCCTGCGTTAAACTGAAAACTTATTTTCCATTTAATGACCTTTTCATTATATCCCGAAGTCTGTGCAGCTCGCAATCGTTCCCAGTTTAACGCGCGATTACGTAAATATTTCCTGTACCGATTAGATGTTCCATCAGGATGATGAATGTTTAAGAACCGTTCGAGCAGAAGATCACTGCTAATTAACCGAGCTGTAAAAGTTCGAGGGAGGAATTTATATTTGATTCAGGACAGAGGAAATCTAACTTACCAGATTATAAAACTAGTAAAACCATTAAAAGAGACGATTGCAATATAGTGACAAACGTTAGGGAGTCATTAAATCAGCTTTTGCACTTATTCTCGTAAACCACGATTCGCTTATATCGTTTCGAATGAAAATGGCTCTCCTCGATTCATGGTTTCGACAAAGATCATCGAGCCATGGATCGAACTGGTGAAATGCCAAGAGGTTGCAGGATAATGAAATCACGAAAACGTTTCCTGTGACGCACGTCGTCGACACAGCTCATCCGCGGTCCATAATGTTCCGGTCATAAACGCCGAATTACGCATATCCTGCGTCCCGAAGGCGCCACTAAATACCCTCCATATGTCTTCGAACTATACGCTTCCTCTTTTGGTTTTTCATTCGTTTGCTCTCGCTTCTATCGAATCGACGCGACGGTAATTGCAAATTAATTGCCGTTACTCACGACGACTATCGCCGTTCGTACGCTTTTTTTCCGGACGCACCGCGGCTAAAACCTGTGGATAAGAAAAGCCATTACGATTTCATTGACCTGACGACCGTGTATTTCAAGAGCGAATTAAACGAGTCGGACGGAGAGGGTCGATCCCGGTTTCTTATCGTGCAGAACGGAACGGACGTCTATCAGGGAAATTCCTTTAATAGCGACTCGACAATAGAGATGTTTCTATTACTGGAGACGTAGCGGTTATCGAAGGAAAAAATCTAGACCTAAATACAACAGAAGTGGCGCTTAACCCATTCAGGGATATAGGGATCGTGAACGAGGCTGAACGGATGTATGACGTTCGCTTTCGCTTTTTCTGTTACATTGTGAACTTCTCTTCCCGTGCGAGAAAGCGAGAAGGAGAAAGGAGAAGGGCGAACGAAACAGATACCTGCCTGCCAAGTCTTGCCTGTCGTTTTTAATGAGATCTACGCGGGCGTCGCGAGTTAATTATTCCTCAAAAAAAAGAAAAAAAAAAACCGTCGCTTCTGTAATTCTCGTGTTCGCCGAGCATCGCCGAGAGGTTCCTCGAGAGGTTTCGAGATTGATATCGAGTTACCATCTTATTATAAACGTTCCGTTTCTCGAAACCTACTTATATTCACTACTACTGTTGATTGATCGGATTGTTAGTTCTTCGTATCTGTAACATCATCTTTTGCGTCTTTCTCTTAAATGTCGATTAATGAAATGAAATGCTAACTGATCTGCAGGTTGATCGATTAGATTCTGGGCTTCTCTTCGTACACCGTGATGAACGAGAATCGGAACAATGGCTAGGAAGACGTAAGAAGAAGGGGAGAGACGGGATCTCTTTCGGTCAAATGATTCGACGAGTATTTGAATACATCAAGATACAATGGCGATGATAGCCGGGCGTGCAAATACGAATATGAATTGATATTCGAAGAGAAAGTAATCTCGCCTCGCGGATAGAGCAAATAACGAAAACGAAGTGTCATGAGTAGATCTCGTTTAAATTACTTGATCAACGAAATTGGGCATCGCTCCAAGAACCGCAACACGTGCCAAGATAACTGCCCTTCTAAATCACGGTGCGTTCATAATTCTGCCCTTAATCTCGATCTATATCAAATTAGAAAACGCTATGGACTATCGCCCGACACGTTTCCTCTTCGAAACATTTCTCAATCGGAAGGAAAGAGATCCACATATAAATCTGTAAATCAGGAAGCACGTACGCCACATCGAAATTATTGCCAGCCAGAAATAACTCGAAATAGCTTTGAATTGGGTCCAAGCTTTGCAAAATTGATTCCGAACGAAGAATTCGCATCGAGCGTAATTAAGCGACGTCGCACTCGGAGACGCTGATACAGCAATAAATGAATTATCGATACGTATAAACGTGAGAGGATATCGGTATTCCGTGTATAACGCCAAATCTGACGTACGTGCTCGCGTCCCACTCGTAGGTTTCATTCATACAAGTTCATTCATAAATCCGACGTAAGACGTTCGCCCATACGAAAAAACATTTTTTCATCTAGATCGGCGGTTTTCGTCTATTGCCTCCTCGCGATATCATCTCCCGCGGGGTGGAGACCGAATCCAATGACGTAATGAAACAGAGGGTGTATCGTACACACGGGGCGGCCGTAATAACGTGGAGGAGGAACAGGTCGGTGGTGTTGGTTCCAATGGTGGTGGATACAGCTCCGGATCTCTTGGTGGTACAGAAGAAGAACGTGGAAGAGGGGTGAGTGGTTGCAGTATAAATGTGGCCCGCGCAAGCTCCACCAATCACTCGCCCTCTGACCTCCAAAGTCCAAGCTCCCGCGGTACCAAACACCCCCTCTTTGTTCGTACGATCAAGAGACGAGCCAGCCAGTTTCGGCAGCGAGACTCGTGCCTCGTGACCACCTCGTGGGTGCCATCCGGATCGTCGTATCAAAGACTCACCGTTCACGTCTTCGGGAAACTCCGTCGACCGACTCGTATCCTCGATCTGCGATCACTTCCCCTGCCGCAAAAATGACATCGGTAAGTGTAACCGTCAGAATATTAATTGTCCGTCTCTCCTCTCGTGTATTCGGGGTTTTAAATTACAACCGCGACGCCGAAGCTTTAGCCAATTTATTAGCCACGTGTTCCTAATTTAAAGTCGCCTCCGTTTTAGGGCTAGAGGCAAAGGAAAACAGAGGTGTGACGTGTATCGAGTTTAGATCAAATATTTCGTTCCCTCAATTTTTCTCCGCACGAGACGTTAGCGTTACCGGTGCAGAGTTGTTTGCGACGAGAATATCGCGGTCGTAACGAGGATCCTTGGAGGGAATTTCGGAAAACTCTCGTATAAGCCGAATGTTTAACGATTTCCGTACCGAGCAAATCTGCTATTATAGTCCGTTATACGCAACCAGCGTATGATATGACTCGTTATATTCGAGAGGAGCGTATCCCCGTCATTTTATGTTAACGTTGATCGCGGAACAAGTACATACCATCGATACAGTCGTAAAGAGTCTATCTCCGGTTACTCGTAGCTTCGCGTCTTAATAAAAGCTCGGCCAAGCGGAGTTACCCTTTGCAAACCGCTAAGTGAATTACGTTAAAGCCGGGATATATCATGTATCTGAAAGATTTATCCGAGAGACTTCTCCCTCGGATCATCATCGAAATGTGACAATTACTTTGCGACGGCAGTTGACCGCGTCCCTCTATAAATCCGACGTTGGATAAAATTTATTGGTCGAACTTCCAATTCCAAGGGACGCGTCTGTATGGCCAATTTGTTCGTTGTTGTATCTCCTTGTTTGCTAGACGACCATCGGCCAGAGATAGATATCATATTATCGAGACAGAGAATTCCGAGTCGCGTTTAGTCCGACGTATCGAACGGTCATACACATATGCATGCGCGTATAAAATTAATCGGGAGAGTACGAACTTTCCACGAGCTTAATTACGAACGACTCTATTTTCAAACTTTCGCTGATTACGCGATGCCGCGACCGGTGATTGATCGCCGCGGCGGAATTACGATTCCGTGTTTGAATATTAGCGATCTGTCGCACTTTTTACTTCGTTACGGTGTTGCTCGTTCGTTCGCACCGCGGTAACGGGACGAGCCGGAAATTACGTCGTTCGGAGTTTATTCGTGACGACGAAAAGAGATGATCGGGGCTCATTCGATACAAGTCGTAGGTATACTCGCGTAAACGCGTACGCGGAATTGAAGAGTGCCGGGATGAGCGAAATGTCCCTCGGCGAGACCCGAAATGAATGAAATGAATTCGCCGGAGAGGAGACCGCGACTACGAAGAATTTTGGTGATCCGAGTCGTTGAAAGGGCACGACGCCGAGCGATGGAGTAAAAACGTGGTGGCGAAGAGGGGAGTCAGGGGGATGAAGAGCTTTTTGTATGCCACCAGACAGAGAGACGCCAAGACGCCCCACATACGAGACAGGAGTTAAATCGTGCGTTTCTAGCTTTTATTCCCCTACCTATTTTCGTTCGCGTACACTTCGCCCTCGTCCATCCCTCTCCCTATACGATTATTTGCGATCGACTCATATTTCTGTTTGATCTTCCCAATCGGCCCCGCGGATCAGCGGTTCCAGATCAAATGTAAATAATTGATACTTTCCGCGTAGAACTTGTCCACTTCGGAATTACTCTGTATCTATCGAGCGAGCACTTTAAACGGTGTTAGATTCCCCTGTTTGCATACGAATTTCTCTCAAGTCCTCCGAACGTAATTGCTCAATAATATTAAAAGAACGTACAAAAATAGGAACGCTTAAAGCGTTAATACGCAGTATTTTAAAATAAAGTAATAATAATTCAGGGAACTTTTCGGTTTCATTCAGAGATTAAAAGATTGAAAAAACTATAGCGTGGGTATTCGTTTCCATTGGAAGCGAACCGTCCGTTTTTCATACTGCAAACAGCGTGCTTTTCTACTAATGATCACATAAATGTAACGAGATATTTACAAGAGGGAAATCCGATGCCGAACGAAACTGAAAAACGGGAACAATCGGCGATCAAAGCGGAACTATTAATGCCCAAATATCGATAACGGAGTTAGCCGTTTTTAATAAACATCAGATATCCGAGATTAATGAGNTCTCGTAGAACTTGTCCACTTCGGAATTACTCTGTATCTATCGAGCGAGCACTTTAAACGGTGTCAGATTCCCCTGTTTGCATACGAATTTCTCTCAAGTCCTCCGAACGTAATTGCTCAATAATATTAAGAGAACGTACAAAAATAGGAACGCTTAAAGCGTTAATACGCAGTATTTTAAAATAAAGTAGTAATAATTCAGGAAACTTTTCGGTTTCATTCAGAGATTAAAAGATTGAAAAAACTGAAGCGTGGGTATTCGTTTCCATTGGAAGCGAACCGTCCGTTTTTGATACTGCAAACAGCGTGCTTTTCTACTAATGATCGCATAAATGTAACGAGATATTTACAAGAGGGAAATCCGATGCCGAACGAAACTGAAAAACGGGAACAATCGGCGATCAAAGCGGAACTATTAATGCCCAAATATCGATAACGGAGTTAGCCGTTTTTAATAAACATCAGATATCCGAGATTAATGAGTACTATAGTAGACCTCGATAAAGCACGGGGACGAACTTTTAAACTGATGTTCGACGTTTAGATGCGCTTCGATAAGCAGATATACTTTTAGCCTAAAGCAAAACGTAAAGTTCGTAACGAGTGACTCGGGACGTTTAAAGATTCGCCCACGTATCTTGTTAGTTTGTTTCAGCCACCGCGCGAAACTTACGCATCGCTATGTTAACAATGTTCGATTAGTCGGTATTGCGCGGCGGACCCCGCGCAAACAATGGTTCCACGAAAAACGGGTAATTGATACCGCTAAAAGGGGATAGACCGAGCGACTTACTGCGAAACCTACGCATAAACGAAAGTTTCCCCCTCGATAATTAATATTCCACAGAAGAGTCCCGGCGTCTATGCGAAAGTAAATTTGTCTATATAATTTCGCAGAAATAATCTCCCGGAGTAGAAAAACGTTCTGATCGACATTCGAATCGAATATCCGTTCCCCGAGTTATAATCAGATTGTCTGGAGTACAGGTATACGTTGGCACGGCGACGCGGAAGATTTCTTAATGAAGAATTATAGACGACAGTGCCGGTGGCCGCGTTAACAATGCGATACAACAGCGGCTACGAAAAAGGTGAAAATTTATACGTGGGCGTGCTGCGTTTCGAAATTCCCGTCAACCTTTTTCAATTAAAGCCCACGGATTCCGACATACGTTTCGAGAGCCGAACACCCTCTGGTCCCGTGTTCCTAAGATTATTAGTACCAGCTCGGAACGGAAAATAAAACACGATATATTACCGTCGCGAATGAACAGCGTCGTAAAAAGCCTATTTCCGATTTAATAAATGCCCGACTCGTTAATAAGGATTTTTAACGGACCCGTGGAACGTCCTCGGCAAATATTAACAGACCGGTTCCTAGAGGAAGATGATCGATGTACTCCTCCAGACACGATGGTTTCGCTAATTCAATTGATACCACTTTTTCGGTCGCACACCGTCGATCAATTTGCATAATTTCTGCAATTGGGATAGCCACCAATTAGCTAAAATTAACCATGTGCGACACGCGGTTCCGTCGCCACCTACTACGTGCCCATATAGCCGATTCAGTGGTTCCTTTGATAAATTCCAAATTAATGGGAACGATGGCTTGGAACGAAGCGTCTCATTTTCTTCGACGAAAAAATTCAATGCAATTACGACCGCTTAGGTCTCCCTAAATCGATTATGAATTTTAAACGGTACGGACTCTCGCGAAAAATAGAGAAAAGATTCTAACGGAGGCACGATGGTACGCGCGCATCTACTTTGTCGAGATGATAGTTTCAATCTTCAAAGAACATTAAAATGCAAAACGGTGAACGTAACTCCGGGCTCGGCGTACGGTTTTATATCTTGATTACACGGAAAACCGTTCGGGAGAGCACCCAGAGGACGCGTTAAGGATTATTATTATCCCGTGTAAAACCACGGAATGTCTTGAGGCTCGGCGTAACGTCTCGCCGATAACGATCAAATCATCTTCCGCGATTTTTTTATCGGACTTAGGAACTGCGGGTTCGAACTGCGCGAGGGGCGAAAGCTCCGCGGAATCAGCACATATCCTGCCGGTAACCAGCAGTAGACGCGAACTGGAAATTGATTAATCGACTCCGATTAGGAGCGAACCGCGGCAAATTGCTCGAGGCGCGTATCGGGGTTTAAAACAATAAATATCGTATTCGTTTCGTCCATTAGGGAAAACAAGAACGGTGAAACGACGTGTCCGATTTCAAATTGTAATCTCGCCGGACGGAATCGATACGAAACTTCTAACTATAGATCCGGGGTTTGTTATAAAAATACGATGCTCCCTTATACTTATTGCACCCTTAGCGAGAGGATCCATGTCGCGATTCCGATACTTTCTATTCGACGCATTTGGCCACAAATAACAGAACGGTGTATCGGAAAGAACGAGGTACCGCAAATTAGGTGATACACCCACGAACGCGTAACCCCTTTGCCTCTATCAAATTGGAGATAAATGGAAATCTGATATCGATTTTGAATGAAATCACCCGACTGACAATTCGGACGCAGAGACACGTAGAATTCAGTAAAATATTTTTCCGTCCCCAGCTCGTGGTGTTCGTCCAACGATGCATCGTCCTCGTCGCCGTCGTACTCTGCTACTTCCACGTCCGCGGAGAGGAAGTGGATTGCGAGTGCGTATCTTCTTAAGAGATTCTGCAAAGAACGAGCCCTGATCGTCTTCTCTGTTCTCCGTAGGTTGTACCCGTATCATCAGATCTGTAGGGGTACAATGACGAGGAAACGTGCAATGTTTCCGATTACGTACGGATCGGAGTGCGAGGGTAACGAAGGAACCATTAATTGCATTAGGGAGGTCGAAGAGAGGCGTCGAACTTATCCCTACGTTACGCTGTCGAAGTCAAAGCTGTTGACCGCTCTCCTCAACAACGTATGGACATTAGTAGAAAACAGACTCGTGGGACCGATCGCAATACGATGGACAAACGATTGTTGAACTGTTCCAGGACTTACAAAAGGACATTGCGCGATCTGTTCGCCACAAGTCGAGGAACGACGAACTGAACGAACGGAAGGCTTTGATGGAGAATTTTTTATCGGAACTGGAATCCTCGGACAGCTATTAAAAACGAACTAATCCGGAAATCAACAGCCGTTCGACCCGCGCACTTTTTCATTATACTTTCCGAGATGTATACCTATTCGATCCTTCTTCCTGTGAATGTGAAATAAAACTCTGTATATCCTCCTTCTAAGAATCTTTCTACTCTGTCGTCATTCTCATTANTCGAGATGTATACCTATTCGATCCTTCTTCCTGTGAATGTGAAATAAAACTCTGCTGTATATCCTCCTTCTAAGAATCTTTCTACTCTGTCGTCATTCTCATTATTTTCTTTAATGTCTCAATCAGATTAAACAATTGTATCCACGTTATCAACAATATACATGTGTTATGGCATAAGAGAAGTAAATTTGAAATTCGAATCGATACGTCGTCCAATTATCCTAATGAAAAAGAAAGTACGGAATTAAAATGAAACGATTATTATTATGTGTATCTACTCGATGTATCATTAATGTATATGTAAATTCTTGTACATATGAATATAAATAAATTTCAAATAAATATCATGAACTGGTTTTACGTGTTTGAAGAGAAATTATCTCTTTAACGCTATAATTTCGTGCATTCTTATTCATCTACATTTTTGCAGTCCAGATGAATTCTAATTAAAACTAAGTAATATGGCTTCTACCTTTGTCGCGAAAAATTCTTGACGCCATCAAATTATGTAAACTGAAACACATTTCCACATATTCCAAAGAATTCTGGGATCTGTGCATGTTGAACGCAGAATCCACGTGACCACGTGTCTTCGCATGCGTATATACAATCAGTAAAACGATAAAAAGTAAAATAAACTTGCCTCCTCTTTTAAGAATTATGTTATATGATTAGCTAGTAATAAAATAAAATAAAGATTCGACATATAGCTCATCCTTAATGAACGGGCTCGTAAATACTCCATTAACTTGAATAACAATTTTGTATCTGATGTATAATATCGTTCTAATCTTTGACTCAAACTTTGAGTCTCAAAGGTTCTAAGAATACTGTATACCTATTAGATGAATAGTTACCGGGNTTTAAGAATTATGTTATATGATTAGCTAGTAATAAAATAAAATAAAGATTCGACATATAGCTCATCCTTAATGAACGGGCTCGTAAATACTCCATTAACTTGAATAACAATTTTGTATCTGATGTATAATATCGTTCTAATCTTTGACTCAAACTTTGAGTCTCAAAGGTTCTAAGAATACTGTATACCTATTAGATGAATAGTTACCGGGTGTGAAAAGTTTCTTAATTAAATTAATAATCAAATTCGGAGAGCTGTACGTTCTTCGATTAGATGCCGAAGAATGGATATTATTGTGAAAACAATTCTGAACTATAAATGCAATCACACAAGAACACTATTTCAAAGGTTATACAAACGATCGTACTACACGAGTAAGAGTAACTGTTCGATTTTAAAAAATGAATTTCGAGTCTCTCCAGGTAGATATTTCCTGTCGAGTAATAGACATAAGAGCAGTGCAGTTAATAAAACCTGTAGACAGGATATAGAGAAATGCGAGGTCGCGTTACCTGAACATAAAATCATACATGCCTACTTGCAAAACTCGTCATTTTACGACAATACAATTATGCCGCCGATAAGAGCAACGGCGACAGTCACTTCCGAAGAAATTAAGGAGCTATATGGTAAACATTGGCCCAATCAATCTGTGCAAGACATAATGAGTGGCATAAAGAAATTGATGTACTGCCATTTATGTGGTTCGAGTTTTGAGAAATCACTCCTCAATTCCATGCTGCAGGCTCTGACCCCAAAACTTTCAGAATTGCGAAGCGATCAAATTAAGACACTGATGCAACATTTAATTGCGTTAAAAGATATAATAGAGGAAGATTATATCTCTAAGAGGTTCTTCAAGGCTTTGGATAAGGAATGTATCAAACATTTCTTCAAGTCAACCACTCAGGACATGTTATTGATAATAGATGCATTTTATCAGCTTCAGCGTCACAATTCTGATTTCTTGTGGCGTGCAATAAGGAAGCTAGGCTCTAAATATTATAAACTATCTGGCAAAGAGTTGGTTCAATTGTTATTTGTTCTAAATTTACCTGGTAGTGGATCATTGGAGATAAACATGTTCGAAATTGAATGTCGCTTAGAAGATTGTATTGAAGATCTTACTGGAGATGAAATAGGTATAATAGCAAGAGGCTTTTTCTTAAGTAAGAAGAGCATTAGAAACAAAAATTTAATGTTAGCTATGATGAAAAAGCTTAGTCAGTCTATCAGTAACATGGACAGTACTACTATATCTTCAGTAATGAAAATTCTAAGGTAAAGAAATGTCTTAAATGTGAAGAATATTTTATTTTTAATAAATATTCAAATGTTATAGGTACAGTGAAACTCTGTACTGTTTCCCTGAAGTTCAACAATTATTAAAAGTGTTACATCCAGAAATACCGAGATTATCGTTGAAATGTTTACCTCACATAATGCATGCGCTCGGAGCCAAACGCATATACGATGAAGAATTAATAAACAGCATTCTAAATAGGTAAATCTGGAATTGAGTAAAAGTAATAAACTAATCTCTAAATAACACTATTGGTATTTCAGGACAATAAACGAGGTGAAACATGCAAGATTAAAAGATATTGAAAGGATCATATATGGTATATGTGCAGTGACACCCTTCACAAATTATTACACCGACATATGTCACAGGCTTATCAATGAAATAATGATGAGTTATAAAACATATAGGTCGCACGAGATAAACAAGTAAGTTCTTACATATTCGTTATCCTGATTTTCCTTTTTATACATTATACATGAAATGCAGGTATCAAGCGTCGTTCGCACGTATTCTGGGTTTCTTAACAATCAAAAACGTGTACGTGCCCGAATTAATCCAAGTTGCGTTCGAGCCTTCATTTTTACAAAAGACGTACAGAAATAATCTACGGCTGTTAACCAACGAATATTTAACTTTACACTGCTCAATTAAAATTGACTTGCCTTACTACACTGGACAACTGTTACCAGAGAAACTGTACGAATATTTAACACAGAAATTTAGCTATTACGATGACGTATACAGGAAAGATAACAACGTAAAATTGAGGACTGAAATCGTATTTATATGCAAGGTAGTCTGACAAAATTGTAGAAGAAAGTATTTTGAGTAGCACAGGATAAATGAACGTATAATTATTTCAGAACAAATTGGGACTGAACGTGTGCGTGGACTATATTTTACCGCATTATGCATCTAAAGACATAATTTTAGGTTTCGACGAACATAATAATCCTGTTGACGTTGAACCCATTTTATCAGCAATGCCTGCAGCTTCGATTAAAAGTACAAATAGCGAGGAGTTGCAAAAAATCAAATGGAAAATCATAGTGGCATTATCCAACACAGTAACTGTATTAGGTCACAATGGATACATCGGGGACGTGCATAGAAAATTCAGGCAGCTTAAAACTATTGGCTATACTCCGATCGTGGTAATTTTCATTATAACGATATTCCAACTTAATCGCAATAATACTATTGTACAATTTTTTTAGATCACCGAAGAGAAATGGAACTATCTTACTCAGGAGGATGAAAAAAAAAGTTACTTAGAGCAATTAATTTTCGACGAGACTAATCATAATTTATCGAGGATATAATATACTTGGTTTAGAAAAATAAATTGCATATACATTATTTATATTCGAGCACGTTTATTTAGGCACGTCATGATATAAAAAACAATATACACAATTTCTACTACGAGCATAATTCTGATCTTCAACTAGCTTCAAAAAGATTCAGCATGAATTTTTTACTATATTCATAAGTTACAAATAACGTAGCTGTTGCTGGTACAGTTCTTATTAACGTCGGTTTTAAACCATTATATAAGGAGCTGATACCTTCGTTTCTAACTATATCTCTCATAACTGTTAATGCCGGAGTTCTTATATTCTTTATCTTGAAAGTAAAAACATGTTATTCGTTTGAACTGAATTATAATATATTAATTATAACTGATAGGAAATGACACAAACCTGTATCCTACTTTTAACTACGTCTGCTGGAAATATTACAAGCCATAGGACGCTACCTCCAACAGCACCAGCCACCATTGTTTTTTGCCATCCAATTTCATCTCTACTTTGGTTTGGTTTTGCTAATAATTCTCTGGTGACTTCATAACCACCGAAAAAGAAGAAATAACCAGGCATTTCACGTGCTATCGTCGATGATAAACCAGTAAAAAAGCCTTTTATGCCTTGTTCTTTAAGAATTTGGCTTGTCAATCCCCACGGTCCAATTTGCTTCTAAACAGTATGGACATTCTCTCTAAACTCAAGCTCTTATACTTCAATTATTTTCGTTCCCATAATTACCCCAATTGCAGTTACTGATGATTTCCCTTGGATCGTATCCATTTGAACCTCTCTTACTGCTTGTAGCTTACACTTTATAAGTTCCGTAGGACATAAAGTTAATGAGGAGAAGAATGCAGCAAAGAATCCAGCCCATGCATTCTGAATCGATGTCAGATCTTCTACTCTTTTTACACCTATTTAAATCCACTTGTTTAAAGCATTCATTAAAGATTTCACTACTGACTTATTATCATAATACCTAAAACGTTGGAAATAGCTTTCTGACATCCTCCGTATGCAGCAAACAGTATCGAATTCTCTGCAACATTCGCAACTAGTGCAGGAACTGTTCCTGCGTATAATCCACGTCTTATGCCATCGGATTTTAAAGTTTGCAGAAAGCAACTTACCATTCCCTTATACATGGAAGGAAACGTTTGCATTTTAACTTTAACTGTATCTAATGGTTGTCCAACATAAACAAGTGCTATCCCGCCTATAAATAAAGAACCACGGGGAATCGATTAAATTTGATAAGCAACCTCGCTTATTATTAATAATAGAAGAGATAGAAAGAAAATATTTAATTATTACCTAGTGATCCAGCGATAAAGTCGATTAAACCAGCTCTTATATTTTTAAATCGTTCATTTTCCTTCTCCGTATATTCGAACGTCATTTTTTGGTGCACCGTAAGTAACGAAGCTTTCCAACAACTGTACCAAGATGACAGCTTAACACGTGGTCTTTGCTTAAGTATTCATTATCTATTATCTGTTATTTGATAACAAAAGGGAGGAAAGTCTATTCGGTAGTTAACAAGAATA
This sequence comes from Ceratina japonica, assembly GCA_019453355.1. NCBI lineage: Eukaryota > Metazoa > Arthropoda > Insecta > Hymenoptera > Apidae > Ceratina > Ceratina japonica. Next base: position 59,526 of record SMSR01016139.1, on the reverse strand, counting down.
GCTATTTTCCATTTTCGTTTCATATCTTCCTTGTTTGCACGATGATAATAACCATGCTACTACACCACCACCGAGACGCGCACGCGTGTTTAAAAATGTTTATCAGGACTTCGATAAATTGTTCATCGATCAGAAATAATGCAAATAACTCTTGCAATAATTCGCTGGCAACCTGACAACTCTTTGATCAAAGTGATCACTTTATTTTATTAATCGTATATAGCGACTGCACTTTGGATTATTTAATCTACTTTGTCCCTTATCATATTCGGTACCATCTAGAACATTAAATTGTTAATAATTAAAAAAAATTTTTACTTTCAATACATATAAAAAAATTCAGAAATTCGTTGATTGAAGTAGATCTACGTGTTACAGTAATGAAACTATCTTAATAATATTATCAAATATTATTTTTATACATTATCAATGAATGAATAATATAATGCTACGTTGCCATAGAAACGACTTCAGGTTCAAAGTGATTTAAAAATGGAGGGATATAAAAACACTTTCCTTATCATTTTACATATTTATTCGATTTATGGTCTGAATTAGAATTATGAATCGCTAAGATCCTCGGCACGATCATTTACAAATTAAAGGGAATATTAAATTGAAATTCAGATTCACACACATTACGTTTAGTAAACCGAAAAAGTTACTAGATCGTTGTGTGTTCCTTTGACTATATATAGTATATATCACTATATATACAGTATATATAGATACATGACGTACGCGACACAGTCTGTAGTTCCAAAACATGGATTTTCTTAGTCACATTTTCCTTTGAACGTTCATCGTTCTTTGAGTTGTTGTTCCGGTAAAGGAGACCCTTTAATTCGATACGCGTCGTAAAATGGTCATGAAATTCCGTACGATGATCGTCTTTTTTGAATTACGAAAGTAGGGAAAGTGTATATGGTGTAGTAGATCTGCCATGATAGATCCGAACGCGTCTTCGTCTTACTCGAAAAAAGTCCGAGATTGTTAGCAAAATGCGTGGTTCTTGTTGCCAGGAGAGCTTTCCGAAGGTGAGCACTATCTCCGATGGAAATCGAACGATTTCCTCTGTTTTTGAGTTACTCGGTACGAAAGTAAATTCTCTCATTAAATTGGAGCGCAGCGTGCCTCTAGGAGCGCTCTGGCTCGTCTGCGCCATTAGCGTTCGGAGCATGATCGCCAAATATTTCTATTATATTATCAAAATAACGTATCGCCCCGATGATTCGGTTTCTTAGACTATTCTTTCCCATAACCCTTCGTTACTCGACTTCTTCTTAACTCGGAAGTGAAATGAAACAATTAAGCAGTAATATTACGGTAATTCGAATAATTTTGATGTTGCATCCTCTTGAAACAATACTTTTTTATTCACATTCTTGTTGTCTCGTACTAAGTTCAATTCGAACGTTCTTAATTTACTGGATTAAATGTATATTAAGAATTATGTGAACACACGTGAAGAATTTGCATGTCTATCATAGAACAGTTTACACTTTGTGATTTAATTGTACTGTTATTTGTGTTCTGATGAGCTTTAGCGTCTACGCTTCAACATCTACACGGTTCAAGATTAACTATAAAAATTTGAAATGGCATAGTAGAATAACATAAGAATTCTATAAGGGTAAAGAATTCTTCTGGTTTGAACTGTTTTGACTGAATGTCACTTTGTGTTTGATTCATACAGTAAAAGTACAGATGCAGAATGGTGGTGGATTGTTTATCAATTCAAGGCTCAGCAGCTGTAATAAGGAAGCAGGAGCGAAGATTGGGTGGGTTAGTGGGTGCAAAAATGCAACCTAACAATGTTGGCAGTTGTGGTGGCATGACACCTAAAGAACTCTCTGACAATGATGATCTAGCTACTTCCCTCGTGCTAGATCCATACCTCGGATTTACTACCCATAAAATGAACATCAGGTATAATAGCCTTACGACTTTTGAATTTGATCAAAATTGCTACATTACTTAAATATCTATTTATTAATGCAGGTACAGGCCGTTGAAAGCAAACAAAGATGAACTTCGTAAGATTATTTCAGAGTTTATACAGACTCAAAATTATGAAAAAACTTATAAAAAATTAATGGGTGGTGATTGGGGTGCAAGACTCCCGCACACGAAATCTAAACAACAGCAAATGAATTTAGAAAATCACGTAAGTTAATACACAAAGAAATCTTGAAACTTTTCTTACAAATCTTCGTCTATCTAACACTTGTCTCATTTTTACAGATTTATAGATACTTAAAAGTGTTTGATAAAGACTCTGGATTTGCAATCGAACCGTGCTATAGGTACAGTCTTGAAGGTCAGAAAGGTGCCAAAATTTGTGCGACCAGGAAATGGTTGAAACATGACAAAATACCGTGTCTCGTCGGATGTATAGCGGAGCTTAGTGAGAAGGTACACTTTTTACAAATTCTGGACGCGACATTTGAACGTGTACCTTCTATCACATTCTCGCATATAATATGATTCCAGGAAGAAGCAGCTTTGCTCCATCCGGGCAAAAATGACTTTTCTGTTATGTTCAGTTGCCGGAAAAATTGTGCACAATTGTGGCTAGGCCCAGCGGCGTATATTAATCACGATTGCAGACCTAACTGCAAGGTAAGTAAACCTGTACGGTCGTTTCAATAATTTTCACGGCAGAAATTGTCTAATCGTTTGATTTACAGTTCGTGGCAACGGGAAGAGACACGGCCTGCGTTAAAGTTCTTCGTGATATCGAAGTCGGAGAGGAGATCACGTGTTTCTATGGTGAAGATTTTTTCGGCGACAATAATTGTTTTTGCGAATGTGAAACGTGCGAGAGGAGGGGGACAGGAGCGTTCGCAAATAAGAAATCCGGCGAAGAACTTTCTTCTGGTATTTTGTGGAACGAATTAACTTTGACTACGATTCGATCCGGTGTTTATGCATACTCATCAATTCTTGCAGGATACCGTTTACGAGAAACGGACAACCGAATTAATCGCACGAAACATAGACAACAGCCGTCGTTAAATCGCAATAAGCAACAAGCTGACACAGCGCTCACGGAGAGAAACGGGGTGCTCGTTGGAAATACTGCAGTCGCGCCACAAAGTCTTAGCATGAAGGAATTGCGGAGAAAGGGATTGACAAAATACGATGCGGAATTATTAATCGCGCAGGGGTGTCGGTTCTCCGACATTGCTCAACAACAGCCAGCTACGAACAACGGTGAAAATGTATTGCAAGCATCCCGGCCTCATCCCCCCGCTATTACAAATTCGGTCTCAAGAAATCTACGGAACAAACAATTATATAAATTCGATGGTAGCAATGGTCATCAGAACAACGTTAAGAATAATCATACACTCCGATCTTCTAGGTGAGACATTTTATTTTTTAATACGCTGTAACTTCGAGATCGATGGCGTTATTGTATTTAAAATCTTTTTACAGGCTTCACAAGAAGGCAGACTCGAAAAAGAATAAAGTTTCGGAAAAAGCTAGATCTCCTTGTTTAAATGGTTCTGTACTAGCAAATATCGAAGTAGAGAATATAAGTCATCGCAAAGAAGATTCTGACAGGGTAGAAGATAAAATTCTATACTCTAGATTAAAAAATTCGGAAAGTAATATGAATGAAGATGTTACCGATGTTTGCCATGTTCACTCTCTGCCTCGCGATGTCTCAGAGCAATCGACCTGTTCCGATTTGCAAACTGAATACACAGGCACACAGGTTGTTAAAGACAACAAAGCAGTAAATAGCAAATTGGAGGAAAAAGAAATACCTAGTATCGTAGAAATTAATCCTAATTCAGTAGATAAGAATAATACTTCCATTTCTAAAACAGAACTTTATAGTACAAATACCTGTGATTCAGTTCGTATAAGTTCCATGCCTGAAGCTCGATTACACGATTTACACGAAGCCGATAAAAACGAAACGATCTCTAAAGAAAGTCACCCGAAGACTCATTACGATTTGTTTTCAACCGAGAATTCGAAAGGCATAAACGGTATTTGTACCGCACCAATGAAATCGAGCAGTTATGTTAAAAAGTATTTCGAACTTGAAGAACAGATTTCGAACGAGGAGGAAGAGCAGAGCTACGAATCTGGGCATAAGAATTATTCTACCGAACATGAAGAGCAAACATCTTTAGTTCGTAAAACAATTTCTGAGTTTGACAAACATAAATCAGAAGGCTTAAAAATGTGTATTGATTCGACGAATTCAATATTGGCTAAACATTTGATGGAAAGCGAAACAGCCAAATTAGACAAGTTTGTATCGGAACCTGAGAAGCCGTCAAATAACAATGAGTGCAGCGAAATAGATTTTATGAAAGAGAACGTGAATGTAGAAACTGAGGAGAGGCGAGAAAATGATTTGTTCGCTGAGAATAATGTATACGCAGTAAATGTCGAAGCACCTGAGATTGCATCGCAAGAAGCTGAAACTCTTGAAGCTTATGCCCTAGATCTGAATTCCAGAGTAAATTCTTGTGAGGAGAATAATACAATTTTCAGTACAATGGAAACTGATAATTACAATCTGAACAATACGTGTAATTTTGAGAATACTCGTAATTCTATTTTAAATCAACCTACACGAAAAACCGAGGTGTCAACCACGAGGTCTCACAAAAGGAAAAGGCTTCAGAGTGAGAAGATATCCTTGACATCTGAATTAAAGGATGAACTGCAAAACGAACGGAAAATGACTGACTATGACACAGCACCTGCTCCAAAAACTCGGAAAGTCGAGAAAGTTAAAAGTAAATTGACAAAAAGTCAGAAACGAGATCGAAAAAAACTTTCTGCCAGCGACATTGGTGTGGCCGACGATGATTCCGGTATACAAGACATCTATGAATTTAATGAGAAGGAAAGTAATCTAGAAGATGTCAGGATACCGACGATAATGCGACGCAAACAGGAGACTCGTCATGCGTCCGAGCTCACGTCTCATTTACAAGAAATGCAATACGACGATGAATGCAATAAAACTGGACCTCCAGTATTAGTTCCCCAAGAACCATGGCCACCAACTTGCACTCAAAGTCAGTTATTAGATTCGGATAGTAATAGTCGATCGAGAGAAAATTCCGTGGACAGTGAAAGTCTGAAGAGGTAAATCATCTTAAAATCTTCATTTCGCATTTTTTAAAATATTTTCATTACCATAAAAATATTTTGTTTTACAGACTGTCTTATAGACAGGCTTGTAGTAACGATAGTGCACAAAAACTAACTCCTCCCGATTGCCAGTGGCAAATAAATAATTCCAATTGCCAAGTGTGTCCAACCACTCCAGAGAGAACTGGAAGATTGAAGCTTACTCTCCGCATGAAGCGTTCTCCGATTTTAGAAGATGTTGTAGAGTCGGGTACGAGTCTGAGCGAGGACAATTACGAGCCAGAATATGAAGTATTACGCGTGGAGGGTGTCGAAGGGAGTAGACGTAGAAAAAAACATAAAACTCGAGATCGTGAGAGAAAGCGTAAGAGGCGAGATGTAAGCCTTGGTCTACCTCGACCTAAGGTGAGAAGGTTGCGTTTAATTGTAGGCAATGAGACGCGTACGATCGAGGTTGAGGATTCTTAACAACTATAAATGGTGATTTTCAATCCCTCGGAACAAATTATAAATACAATCTAGATATTAAAAGGAAACAGATTTCTTTGTCCTATAACAAAGCGGTTCATCTGAAGCTTCATAACTTCGAAACGTACTTTGTCGTCTTATCAGTTTGATTCTCTGTTCCAATAATTAAATTTTCTCTTATGTTTCATTCTGCTGACAACGAACAGTTAGGGCCTAGTAAAATTTTTCGAAGCAGTAAACCATTTTTATTTACATACACGCTATTTAGTGGATATTTCCCCGAACATTTCTTTTATAATTCTCTCTAAAGTAAGATAACTCACTGCGCTATATATGTATTATTATATTATATATATGTATATATTATTATATTAATATACGTATATATATAATATAATATATATTTTATATATATATATAAAAAACACAGGCACATGGTCATAGTAAAATTAGTATTTTATTTTACCCTCGTGATAACATGCTTCCTTATTAATGTTATGCTTATGAGAATCTAATTTTGATAAAGAATAAGGCAGGCTTTTTCGGAACCTATAGTCTTTCATCGGCGATTTCGTTTCTAGGCATTAATGGGTTTACGTTACTGAACAGTTTTTTACTAATAAAATATTTATATCATATGTAAAATTTATATATATCTAGGATAATTAAAACAATACTAAGCAAACTTATATTAAAAGCGAAAAAAAAGGCAGCAAGAAAAGTACGTGAGTTGAGTTACACATATTTAAGTACTATTTCCGTAGACGAGGACAAAGGAGAAAAATTCATGCCCTTATACTATGTATAATAATTATAGTTACGATAATAATAATAACGATTAAATTAGCTAAATACTAGATAACTCATATATTAATTGCTGTTCGAAGATAGAGAAATGAGCGGTGGACGAGGGAACTGTAAATATCGCTTATGTGTGTATGTATGCGGGCTCGTATGCATGCGTGCGTGTATCCCGATTAATTAATTAGATAGTTATTACACGCTCGCATGCATACAGAAACGAGTTACGAACAAAGCACACGCAATTATTCACGCACGCACGTACCCGCATACACGAATTCCGCGCGGCCACGTGGTATGTATAATTTTATTGTTGTATTCTGTATATCGATGTATCGCAATGCCTTGATGCAAAAGTGAATAATCGTAAAAGGAAGCGCGTCGGCACGTGAACCGTATCAACACGAGTTGACACTCAATGTCCACAAACGGTAGATGCAAAGAAATTGGATTGAGAAAATTATATTAGTTAAAACAATAAAACGGTGACGAATAAAAGCAAGGAAGCAAGTGGACGTCTCTGAGTTTCTCGCACAGAAATTGAGGAACGGAATTCGACGTCAAATTTTACTTTGATAAAAGTTTCCTGTTTCAATTATGAAACAATTTAAAACTATAGAAGTGTAAAACTCATTTTGTAGAGTCAGCGATTTTATGAGAATTCAGATCTAAACAGGAGTTGAACATATGGATGTTTTTTTTTATTAGTTTAGACGGCGTGAGATCTTCTGCATCTCGTGCTCTCTACATGGTTTTTAGATTTTCGTATCCTTTAATTAAATAAAGGCTCCCGTTGATTACGTGACATTAAACACGTATAAGTATTTACTTTTTAAAGAACGTTGTAACGGAATCTTTATTATTTATTGTTCACGATTAGTTGAACTTAGATATTCGATAAACGTAGTGCACTCGAGATAGACTATTAAGTTACAGACGCTGTTCGATCTACTTGTAACATGTTTTATACGTTCGCGGAGATAAACATTTTAAAATATATTCAAGTTGTAGTTAATCCTTGTTCTAATCTGTCGTGTTTTAAATAATACAAATTCGGAAACAGACACGAGAGGTGTCGGTAGATTCAATGTTAAATAGTCATGCTAATTTAGCTTGTATGAAACTGAGACGCGGCATATTTATTCGAGGATTAAAAAACAATCTCACCCACCCGCATAACATGACATTTTCATTATCGTCGAAATTTCATCTAGCCAATTTTCATCATAAACGTATAAAAATCCGTTGCGATTTTACTATTGTACATTTGTATTAAATATTATATCTCTTTTATCTTTGTTCTGTGTTTATCTGTAAAGATGCACGCGGTGGCAAAAGATGATAACGTTCAAGTAAATCAAAAGAAGATTTTGATCAGAGACTAATACTATAGTATAATTATTATTAAAAGTGTAGTATGTTTGATTATATTATAGAAATGTGTAAAAAACTGAGTTATGTTTGCTAAATTGAGTGAAGAAAAATGATCATGGTGATGATTATTAGTTTATTAGAGCATTTCGATTAACAATAAGGACATTGTATCATTTCGATTTAAATCCTAATATAAGATGCAATTTCCTTCGATAGTATGATCGTTGATCAGTATAATATCAAGTTTGTGATAAACCTATTTATTCTATTAAATATTCTTGTTCTGGCGTAGTAACGTAGTGAATATTTTCTTCTCTAACATTTTAGCAAGTTGCCGAGTATCAATCGTATCGACCGAATTATTATTATTCCATGTATCCCTGAATTTGTAAAATAGCAGTTTGCTCGTCTAAAAAAGAAAGCGATATTTTGATCAAGCCTATCGGACCGTAGAAATTTCAAGCTGAAAAGATTATCTCCATTTCTTAAACTGGAGAATTCGTCTATAAATCCGAATTTTCATTATGTAAAAAACGTAGCAGCTTCGAAATCATACTAGATACTTTCTACTAATAAAATTAACAAGTGATGCGTTTTTAATTGTAGAAAATTGTTTCTGACAAGATTCGAGCAATGATCGCTTTATGTATACTTTTGCGGCTGGAAGGGATGCTCGTATTAAGGATGAAAACTGACTAGATAGCGTCTTTTATCGAATCGAATTTAATAAAGCCGGCATATTTTTAAATGTACATTAGCTGGAAAAGCGCAACAAGTTTTGATCGATGATAAATAATTACACTTTAGATCAAATATGTGCGTTGGACGTTAAACGAAATTTTTACGTTTACAAACGTAGAAAGGATTAGAAACGTGCGTGCGAACATGAATATAATTGTATCTGAAAATAATTTGAGAATTATGATATTTCCGTATAAATCCTGACAACTGATCCTTTTGCTTAACATGGAACTGTATCTCCCCTTCGGTTATCGCGTAGCTTTTCGCTCACTGCCATTGTAAAATCATAAGAATTTCATGTTTCTTTTTTTTTAATCCAGCATGCTGGTTGCTGAATTATGTACACATAAGTACGAAGTGCAATGCTACGATAATTATACATATATAAATATATTACTAGCAAAACTTATGTACATGTTGAAAAATAATTTTAATTGTAAATTAAACATTAAGACTTAGTTTTTATAATTTAAGGAATTCATATAGTCCTGGCATACGCAATAACTGTATTATTACATATTATTATTGTAATTGTATTATCTTTATCGATGGAAAAAAACATAGAAATGTATACACATTATACCATCATTATTTTCTACAAATCTTAAGTGCATCATGACTAAAATTACATACGTGAGATAATATAATAATAATACTTATAGTAATAATAGTATGTTGTTATTTGATGATACTTAACGATAGATTAGCGAGGATATTATATTCCATCGTAGAATTTTAGAATCTTGCTCGACAATTCAAAGATCGGTCCTAATTCAAAATTGAACAGTCTCTAAATTCGGAACTTGAATGTGGTAACAGGGAGAAAATGAGAGAGCTCATTTTTATTTTACGAGCATGATCTTTGATCCAAGTAATCAATTTTAAAGGTGGGAAATCATCGACATCACTCGAATGACTGCATGATAGTATTCTCTTGTGACTGATCGCTAATTTCGCTGTATGGGCATTGAATTTTTGACTGAAAACCTTCTTAGTCGATAGAGGAAATCAAGAAAAAAATTCCTTTTGATTTGTCTCGATATGTCAGTCCTTTCCATATTGTGGGCCATTTAAATCAGTGACCCAGTTCCGTGTATCAGCTGAGCGGCTAGCTAGAGCAGGTATGGCCAAAGGTGTCGCGCAAGCGACCTTCAGCAGGAGCCTAGGTGGGGATGCGTTAAGTAGTGTGAGCGCATTATGGTTATGGTTCGCCGAGTTACTAGCGCGTGGTGGGGAGATCTATTAGAGTAGGGAAAAATGAATTTTGAGTTTTGAGCAGTGGTTTTGACTATAACGATTCGTAAATATTAACCTATATATATATATACATATAAGTGAAAAGTTTGATTCAAGAGGACATGACGTTTGATTCGTTGAAATTAAGCCAATGGCTTATAAAACAATGTAATTCCATGGGTAAGAATTAACTCAAATATCTGTACAACATATATTACATCAATGAACCGTTTTAGGTTTAAAAAATCCTACACCGATCCAGCAAAATTGTATCCCAAGGATATTAGCTGGCGATGATTGCATCGGTTGCGCAAAGACAGGCAGTGGTAAAACGCTTGCATTCGCACTTCCCATATTGCAAAAGCTATCAGAAGATCCGTATGGAATATTCGCGCTTGTATTAACACCAACGCGGGAGCTCGCCTTCCAAGTATTAAATTGAATAGTACAATCATCTGAATTACATATGTTTTGTATATCAAATAACGAGAATCCTATTTATAGATTGCTGATCAGTTTTCGGTAGTTNATTAATGTGTTCGTACATATTACATACTATTATCGCTATCAATAAGTTACTTAATTTTATATTATATAAAACACATATGTTATATAAATACATTATATATGATGTATGTACGTTGCTAAGTATTTAGATAAAATTTTTAGAATATCAGAGGAAGATGGGAGAAACGTTTGTGCATAAGAAAATACGAAATAACGGAAATAGTAAGGTACGACAAACTGCCAATAGTACAAAGAGCTAGTTTCCTTAAAGTGAAGAGTAAGCAGTTAGTCAGTTACTGGTTTCAAGAAAACCTAGAATACCTAAGTTTCGTACATGCATACTTCCAGATCAGAAAAATTAGATCCTCTCCTGATTTCTTCCTCTGTTATCTTGTCGCTACATACGTGCACGTATACATTATAATAGACGTCCATAAAATAGTTTCTGTAATGTCATGGGCACGTAAGAATAAATGAAATAAAATCGCTATAAGAGTAATAAGAATTTCTCGGAAATTAACGCTTGAAATATGCCGGAATAATAATTTTCGTATATAGAATGCAGGCTACTCTTACTTCAAGTAAAATTGATACCATCTACTGGAAAGTAATAAGATCTAAATACTGATTANCAAATTGAATAGTACAATCATCTGAATTACATATGTTTCGTATATCAAATAACGAGAATCCTATTTATAGATTGCTGATCAGTTTTCGGTAGTTGGAAAATCGATTGGCTTAAAGAAATGTGTAATTGTCGGTGGAATGGACATGGTCGCACAAGGTTTAGAATTATCGAAGCGTCCCCATGTAGTCGTCGCAACTCCAGGACGATTGGCAGATCACCTCTCGAGTTGTGACACATTCTCTTTGAAGAGAATCAAATACCTGGTATTGGATGAAGCCGATAGACTTTTGGAAGGTCACTTTGATGATCAGTTAAAAACTATTTTCAGTGCCTTGCCAAAGAAGAAACAGATGCTTCTCTTCAGTGCAACAATGACGGATACTCTTGACAAAGTCAAACAAATAGCATCTAGTAAGGTACCACGCCTTTCATATGAATTTTAAAGCAATTATATACATAATAAAGTAAGTTTTTCCAGCCCTTCATATGGGAATCCAATGATGAAACTGGTGTGGCCACAGTAAAAGAACTAGATCAACGTTATGTACTCTGTCCCAGTGACGCTCGTGACTCGTTTCTAGTTGAAGTGATCAGAACGTTTCGAGCAGATAGTAAAGATGGATCTATAATGATATTTACAGAGACTTGCAAGTAAGCTGAAATTCTGTACAAGTATATACCCGGCATTTCTTTAAATGTGCTAAGTTTTTCATGTATTCTAGACATTGTCAAGTACTGTCTATGACACTGAATAATGTAGGATTTAAAAACGTGGCTCTTCACGCGATGATAAAACAAAAGGATCGTCTGGCAGCCCTGGCTCAATTCAAATCCAACCATACGAAAATTTTAATAGCCACAGACGTTGCAGCAAGAGGCTTAGATATCCCCACGGTTGAACTAGTTGTAAATCATATAGTACCTAATGTACCAAAGGAGTACATTCACAGAGTTGGAAGAACCGCTAGAGCAGGGAAAGGTGGTATGGCAGTTACTTTAATCACTCCGCAAGATATTAAATTGCTACATACCATTGAAGAGACTATTGGTACAAAACTGACGGAGTACAAAGTTAATGGTAATAGATTATGAGATTCAGTGATTTGCAAGACAAAACTAAGAATGTTAATACTGTTTCTTCATTTGCAGACAAAGAAATAGTAACGATTTTTACACAAATATCAGTCGCTAAACGCGAAGCGGAAATGAAGTTGGACGAAACAGACTTCTATGAAAAGAAACTGATTAATAAGCGTAAAAAACTTATTCTCGAAGGGAAAGACCCTGACGAAATCGAAGAAATATTAGAGAAGAAAAAACGGGGTAATTTAAAAAAACAACGTACAGTACAATAAATTCAGATTTTATTGTGTTCAAAAGTGTATATAACGTATAAGATCTATTAAACTACTTTTATATACTATTCATATACCATTACTCACTATGCATACGGAAAGATATTTCTATTATATGCTGTGTAAATTTGATTACAATCGGCTTATGGTAAAAAAGAAATAAGTATTCATTCATTTATATATATATATATATATATATACATGAATATATCGTGAAAGTTGAATTCAAGAAATATATAAAACAGTTCGTAAAATAGTTTTTTGATGCCAGTGTATACATAATAGCTTTAGATCAGACTTTTTATAATATAGACAGTTTTATTAGCCAATAAAGTAGATCAAAAGATCCAAATGATTGTAAAAATTAAATATAACTTTGGCATTTATTCTCCTTGCATTTCAAAATTCGTATCAAAGGCACGTTTGACAAACTTGATAAGACGTTTCATATATCACTTAAGAATATATATCGAATAAAACGTTGTATCGTACGTAGAACACATTTAAGAGCATGTTCTTATCTTCTCTTCATTTTGAATTAAACTTAACTTACCCAGAAAGGCATAAAGCTCGGCAACGTATTCTTTCGGGTATTTACGAAAATGTCCAACGTGCGGAGATTTATCAAATATTTTAACATACGTCTGAAAAGGGACAATGTTAACAACTCATTATCGACTTCGCATATTCGTGTATCTTACCTTTACGCCCAAGCTGTCCCATTGATTCTTCACTTTAAAATTACTCGTTACTGGCCCGACTGGATCCGTTTTACTCATAAAAAATAATGCAGGAGTACGTACTAAGTTTGAATGAAATAATTGACTAGACCTTATATAATACTGGGTAGATTGTTTATAAAACGTTTTTAAGTGATACCTACAAATCGTGTTAATATTGATCGTAAATCTGGAGGAACGTCGTAACGATATCACGGTCAAAGAAAATACTCACTCCATATATTTTTGTAACATAGTTTGAAGCATTTCATTTTTTGGGAATACAGCTCTTGGTACACCGATCGACAGTTCAGTCACGTCTGCTGCACTGTCCCAAACTTGACCAACAATTCGGTCAATCACATTGTTATACTTTTTATGATCACCTTGAACTAAATCGCATACCTCTCCCCACATATATCCACCTACTGAAAATCCATGCAAAACTATTTGCTGATAATTCTGATTTCGTGTTAGGAATTCTAACAAGTCAGCAGCGATTAACTAAAAGTAAATCTTGACAAATTAAAAAATATATATTAGGCGTTAATCGAAGATAGAGGTAGATATTTTACACGCTTACTCTTGATCCATTCATGGGCCACAATAATTGCCAAGGTGTAATTGTTACTACTATTACATCGAAACCTTGTTTAGTATACAATTCCACATATTTCATGATGTGCTTTCGTTTCGCTAACAACCAGGTAAGCAAAACTAAGAGAGGTCTATTCTCATTATTGCTGAAAATCACCTTAGCTCTCTCCAAAGTCCTAAGTTCATTGTCTTGAGAAATATGTTCGATGTTTTTCGTAACTTGATAACTTGACAGTTTGCATACTAGCAAAAACAGGGCCTAATTGAGGAGATATATAACATTTATTAGAATGCAGGAAGACATCATCATAATTCCATGTTGTAAAAGTTTTGTAATTACCAAGTCTTGTTTCTGGCCTAACAATGGAGCTTTTCCATAAGGAACCAGCCTTGTCCTTGTCAGAGTAGATAATAGTGCCCTCCGAGCAATCATCATTGTCTTCACAACAATTATATTCTAAATACGAGGTTTAGAAAATACAATTATAGATTATGCTATGTAATTGTGTCCAATATCCTTTATCGTGAATTATAATTTGTAAGAGTTACGCATCAACTAAGTTCTCTGTTTACTATGCACGATATGCAAAATACAGTTTGTAATTCGTTTCACCTTGTACACATTTTATTCTCGCTAAGTCCCGTTTAAACTTTACAAAACTAATACGAGATTCGTTATAACTTGATCATTAAACTCAATCGACTCGCGTATGACATTTTTATTAGTTAATATAATGCACTAAATCAGCTTTCTCTTTTTATTCTTATTCTCTCGCTCATTGCACGTCCGCAAGGCAGTTGCCAAGCAATATCGGATTTCATTCGGAATTCGCATTCACTATTTCGTACTCCGCAGTTGATCTCATCGTATACATCGTAAAAAAATTGTTTATACGCAGATTCTCATAGTTCCCCGCTTCTTTTATCGAGAGTTCGTATTACTGAAAATTATTACAGATAAAAACATGCACATGCTCGAAAGGAAAAGATAAAAGAATTTCTCCTCATTGAAAACAACTCTAAAAACGGGCCACAATATGATTTTTCAGCTGATTTATATAATGCTTATTCGGTTCTATATCGCGTGCTTATAATTAATCCGTTCTATCATTAGAACAAATTGATTCAGATGATCGAAGCAATTACGTTAATTTAATTGATTATCGTATCTCAGTTGAAAAAAGTTACAGCTGTTGTTCTTTCTTTAAAGAAATTTACGAAAGCTAAATAAGACTAGAATATAAAAAATACTTACACTTTGACTGTCGAGCCTCTGTTCTCGTTGCAAACTGAATTGCGTTTGCGTGTTCTCTTAAAGTATACAACAAAGCATTGATCAGCGCGCTTACGTTAATCGTTTTCGGAAGATAATGGAACATATAATTTTTCATATCGGTTTTGCTAAAGCCTTCTAATCGAGAAATAAGAATTTTTCAACTTATTGTATTTATTGTATAATGCATTGCAATACATTAGAATCCTTTTTTTCTATAGCATTTAATGCATTCATAATTTTTATGTGTCTCGATAAAGCTATTACTGATTAATCCTATTTAAGACTCATATCTGTAGAAAATTTGTCCTCCATCGATAATCACGTATATCTCTTGATAAAGCTAGATATGGGTATGAGAATATTAAGGAAAGAAATAATATTAATTGTAAATTTCAATGTATTCATTACCACATACATCAATGTATACTGATATTAATCGTATAGCTACCTGAAATTTTATCTACCATAATGAATTAATGTGTTCGTACATATTACATACTATTATCGCTATCAATAAGTTACTTAATTTTATGTTATATAAAACACATATGTTATATAAATACATTATATATGATGTATGTACGTTGCTAAGTATTTAGATAAAATTTTTAGAATATCAGAGGAAGATGGGAGAAACGTTTGTGCATAAGAAAATACGAAATAACGGAAATAGTAAGGTATGACAAACTGCCAATAGTACAAAGAGCTAGTTTCCTTAGAGTGAAGAATAAGCAGTTAGTCAGTTACTGGTTTCAAGAAAACCTAGAATACCTAAGTTTCGTACATGCATACTTCCAGATCAGAAAAATTAGATCCTCTCCTGATTTCTTCCTCTGTTATCTTGTCGCTACATACGTGCACGTATACATTATAATAGACGTCCATAAAATAGTTTCTGTAATGTCATGGGCACGTACGAATAAATGAAATAAAATCGCTATAAGAGTAATAAGAATTTCTCGGAAATTAACGCTTGAAATATGCCGGAATAATAATTTTCGTATATAGAATGCAGGCTACTCTTACTTCAAGTAAAATTGATACCATCTACTGGAAAGTAATAAGATCTAAATACTGATTATTATTCGGCCTTTGGAAGCTCGTTAATTTCTTACAAATATATTACGTGAAAGAAGCGGCTTAAGATATTATTTCTTATTGTGCTTCAGCATAAATATTACGTAAACAAGATTCACGTCCAATTATATAGAATACATGTATATATATGAAATTGATGTTGCTATAAGTATTAACGGTGTAATTCACCTCTCCTGTTAAAACCTACTCGAATATAGCGTCTACAATTGTGCAAAAACATAGGCCAGTCTTTGATAATCACGTACTCAACGAAATTTCATTTAATGATTATGCGAACTTAGGTATACACATATTAATATGGAACATAGTCCACAAAAGTGTTCTTATGTTCCTTTGTATACTGTCAGAAATACGATGATTTGAAAAGAATATAATTTATATGTACATGTGTCTGTATAATTTCTACATTTATATAACATCGTTAAAATCATAAAATACAACAAAATTCGTAAGAGCAACAATTTAAAAGAGGCAAATAAAAGCTTAACAATAACGTTATGCCACCGTTATTAAAAAATAACAATTCTTGCATGTCAGATCGGGAAAAATGTAGTACATAATTTAATCAAATCGTGATTTGAGATTCAATTATATGTACAGATACATAAAACAATTATATGCTCGTTGCTGTATTATCGGCAACAGAATGTCGACATCTTATAATAATAAAAGAGTATTATTTTTGTTCAAATGGCAGTATCGGTGTAATCTCTTACTTGCTGCGTTTAATAATTATTTTAAATGTAAGATCAATGGCAGTATCCACTTTGGACAATTTCATATTTAATTAATTGTACGATTAAAAAATCCCTTACGTCGTAATTACGAGCGAAATCGGCTCTAATGATAGATATTTAAATCTGTTATGCGTAATATACAAGTATATGTTCAATGCACTGTTCAGTACATCCTTGCTACTGTAGATTAGATTCCCGATTTAGAGATCGTACACTTACCTTGTACCGACAATAATTATATCCCTAGTAAACATGAAAAGTGACTCGGAACACATTGCCTCGGACTTTTCGGAATTATATACAGGTCTCTAATACCAAACAATTTTGCGCTGTATCTCAGAACGCTTCGACGAAGCTCGCTGGAAAAAGACCGGTGCGACCGGTTCTTTGCTGAGTGCCTTTGTACCAGCCGTCGTCGCGCTTCTTATGTACATAGATAATGTCTCCCACTCGGAGTTCCAATTCAAACTCGCTGTTAGGCGGATAAGGTACGATGCAACGAAATCTATACACTCGTTCTCTGTAAAAAAGTAACTAGGTAATCAAATAAAGTAAAAGATGAGACTGCTGAATAAATGAACAATGATTATTTCATACCGTTCGCGAGTAGGTTGCTGCTTCGTTTGCTTTCCCATACCAGCGTCTAAAGAGTTACTCTTACGATGATGATTACCCATTGGTGTACACGCCACTCCTGATTCGTTTGATCTACAAATATTAGAAAGAAAATTACAATAGGGACTGTAATAGTCAGAAGAACATGCATTATATGTAAAATGCAAACATACCGGCAAGCGATCTTTTAAATAAAATTCACGATCGAAGAAACACAGTAGCAATCACAAAACGTAAAAATCAAGCATGACATATATTACAATGCTGTCGATATAAGTAAGCTTGTGTCACATATAGTTTCGATATACTTACGTACGGAATTTAACTAAGAGTTACAATTGATATAGAACATAAAAGACTAAAACACTTGTATAACTTTTTATAAGCATTAATTCTCTTTTACCCTGTTTGCCAGTGTAATTGTGAGTTAAATGACTAACCTTTGGAGGAGCGAGACCGGTATTGATGGTCTCTCCTTGTATTTAAGTCTTTGTGAAGAGGTGACGTGCCCCTGCACAGTGCCTGGACACAAACGATGGTGGTTGTTTGAAGCATTTAATTCCTGCGTAGCTCCCGCTTGTAGCAATTGACTTGGGCAAGATCCCGATCTAATTTTAAATGTAAATGCCGCCCGGCCCCGGCCCCCCATGTGAAATTAGACAAATAATTCAACGCGTGCAGAGCTCGTGTGTAAGAAACATAATATGTAACAGCTAACATTATATCCTGCGTATTGTATAATCGTGGAAACATTGAAATCATGCAGTGACTTGGCAATTACATGACACATGACAAAAAGTCAATTACGTAAATTTCATATTTACATAGATAATAAATAATTAATAATAAAACGTGCGAATTGTTAACATAATACATAGATGCTATAAACATGCAGGTATTTAGGACAATTAAAACAATTTCATCTTATCAGCAATTGTGTTTTAAAAAAGATTTATGCTTATGTAAAGCATGGACTGATCATTGTTATAAGAAAGGAATATCTTACCGAACGTGGACGGGATTAATCGAGTTACCATCGTCGAACACAGGATTATCCATTGAATACGTGGTCGGTGGTGGTGATTTCGATTTCTTAATGTTCGTTAGTCGACGCATTAAAGAGACACATTTATCCTTTTTCTCTTTCTGTTATGATTTAAAAAAACGCGTGTATTTACTTCATTGATAGGCACATGGACACTATGCGACAACGATATAACGATAAGCATACCTTCTCAGTATTCTTGGGAGTTGGAACAGACGCGGTGGACGAAGGAGAAGCTACTGCGTGCAAACTACTGTTCGGACTTTTATTTATTTCATTCATAACGTTAGAAGCACCGCCCGTCGCCGCGGTACCACTGGTAGCAACTGTAGTCGTAGTAGTTAATGACTGTGGTAAAGTCACTTGCTTCCCGGGAGACGCTGGAGAGAAAATATAATGTCAGGTCTCGGCGCGATGCATTTTATATAAATATTACGTACAAATGTTCGATGACATGACGGCACTGTGACTGCGTCCGAGGGGGTTTGCTGAATTCTGCTCATTGTATCGGGGCGGACTGTTTTCTTGACTCTGCGTTTGGCTTTGACCGTGCCAAGACGACGACACCGCGGAAGACGGGCTGATAGCACGTGGTGGCAACTCTGGTGGTAATAATGTACGCGCATTATATGGTTGAGGGGCGGGTCCCTTATTTTTGGTATAAGTTACAGTTCGTGATTCGTTATTTTGACTCGTCGACAGTGGGAAGTTTTGATGTTGTCCCGTGTTTGGCGATCCTCGGCATAAACCACGTTGACATCTGTCAGGGACAAGATAAGAATCATTAAAAATCATATGAAGCTTGTGCCACAAATGTTTCACGTACTTGGCAGGTGCAACATAGTTTCCAGGGAAAACGCCGCACTTCTGTGTACGGTTAGAAGTTCCTTTAAACCACCCATCTTGGCAACGTTCCGTTACCATGTAAATCCCACCTTTTCTTAATTCGAGTTCATCTGCTTTTTGAGGCTTATATGGATACAGGGCGATGTACGCAGCAGGCAAGTGACTGTTTCCCGTCGTCGATAATTGTGCGAGTGCAAGATCGCTGCTACCACTTCGCCTGTGTCGAGGATTATGATCTCCGGTGTTGGCATTTGTCTAATGAAAATGATAATTTAACGTTGACGTCGTAATGTGAATTGGGGAAACAGTATCTTTTACCTGTGCCGGAGTGAATGTATCATTACTGCAACCGCCACTGCTGCTGCCAACAGCGTTATCTACTGGAGGGCTAAGTATTTCAGCACTGTGTCTATGATATGGATGAGGTTGATGGCCAGTGTTAACAGCAGTAAAACTATGACGCTTCACGTTGTGTCTATTTCCGACTGCAGGAGGAGATGTAGCTGGACTACTGGGGCTGCTTGGAGCAGTACTAGAACTGCTAGATGTAGTCGAGCTATTTGGAGTGTTTGGAGTGGTAGTCGAAGAACTACCTCCTGACGATACGCTTGAAATGGAGTCAGACACCGGTAAAATTGTGTTCTGTTAAAAAGATACATTAAATTATTAAGTGCGAGCTGCATGGCTGCAGTCGAAATTAACTTGAAGTTCTAAATACTTGTACAAGTTGAGGTCGTGGTTGACTCGTTTGCAAATTACGTGAATGATCCGTTGGTATTAAAGGCGTAGTTTCTTCATTAGTCGGGGTAGGAGGTGCTACTCTTGATGGTCCTGGTTGTACGCTATATAAGAAAAGTTGTGATATCAATTGGTCTTAAATTCACATATTATAATCTATTATAAAAATTACTTCGTCGAAAGTTTCATTAGTGCTCTTGCCACGCTGTTTAGTTCTACAAAAGCCAATGGGAAAATACCAATCCTGTCTAAAAGTTTTCCTTCAGCCCAGTTTTCATCAACTCTTCTAATAACGCTAATCACTTCGCCCTATAACAGTTTTAAAGATCATTTCTACGTTCTAATTCAGAATGATGTAATTTATTTACCTTATTAAATGTAAGACACCCATCTTCATCATCATTAGTCATTCTAAAATCATACAAAGCTTTGCACTGAGGAACATGTGGGGTCAGTGGTGTCATTACCTGTACATATATAAGTACATTTACTAAATGCAAGATGCATTCAATAATTCATTTTCATTTCTGAGAAATACCTGAACATAGGACAGAGGGAAAACTCCATGACTATTAGCACTTTCTCCGAAACACCAGTTGCTATCAATCTTTTTTCGAAGGACGACAATGTCACCCTTCTTAAAAGACAGATCTCTGAAACATGAAATAGAAATTAGTTACAATCACTCAGGCATATGTTAATACAAGATTCTGAGGATGCTACAAAATTACCCTGGAACTTTCGACATATAATCGTAGATTGCTCGACCATATGTCTGATTATGAAGCTGAACTTGTTTAGCCATAGCGTTCGCATGGCGAACTGGCTCGTTGGTATGTGCGGCAGGAGTAGGACTAGTAGTTACGATAGGAGCTGAAGTAACTTGATGGCCACCGAAAAGTCTCTGAGGTCCTGAGTTGGTTTTAGTTACAGATTTTATCGGTTTAGGAGTTGCATTGCGCATCCCTTCTAAGATGCGCATCAGCAACACGTTAGGAGGTAAATCGTCCACTTTAGCGTCGACCAAAATCCGGCACTCGGGACAACGGAGCTCCCGATGCGTACTAACTATCTCTTCCAAGCATTTCTTGCAAAAGGTATGCTGACAGGGAAGTACTTTACTCGATGTATCCAACCGTTCGAGACACACCGAGCATTCCAGTAAATCGTTCAGCATACACTCGTCCATCGTGATTTCAATTTCCGACGCGCTTATACTTTCGATCCTTATACCTGTTTCTTTTTAAACGTAGCTTCTCGCGTTTCCTCGATCTTCCCACGCGTCTCGCCTTTGGTGCACTCACAAGCCGCCATGCACCTGATGTACTTAACTTCTATATAACAAGCAATAACGAAGACTGAAGGATAGGACGATAGCGCACTCATAAAACCATCTCCCGCGAAAATATGCGAACATGTTACTCGAGTTCCTTCTCGTAACTTTTAAACTACTGTCCCATCACCTCGTTATTAAACCGTAAACCTTAAATATTCTCAGCCGCGTCAGTATACGCGCTGTCATCCGAGTGCATTTCATGGCATTTCATCGCACACACACACCAAAGCATATCGATCAATCGGATTCGTCGATAAAAGTCGATTCTAAAGCAGAATAATAATGATGATGATCATGAAATCATGACTGTTACGCGATATACCAAAAAAGTGGAGCAATCGTGGGTGAATGTTTGAGGTAGTATTTATTTTAAAAATTTACGTAATACCGGATAATGAATATATAAGTCGAATTACAATATACCACATGCTGCAATTTATATACGTATGAAGTTATATTGAAGTGTTTTAAATGCAGGTATGTTTTAAATCTCTGCATATTTTCTGCATTGTCATTTATTAGTATATATTCTGATGCTGCTATGNCTAATTTCATACTCGAACGTACTCATTGGTCGCCTCTTGTAGATACTAAATCATCTTTTACTCATCAAACTCATCGANTCGATTCTAAAGCAGAATAATAATGATGACGATCATGAAATCATGACTGTTACGCGATATACCAAAAAAGTGGAGCAATCGTGGGTGAATGTTTGAGGTAGTATTTATTTTAAAAATTTACGTAATACCGGATAATGAATATATAAGTCGAATTACAATATACCAATATGAAGTTATATTGAAGTGTTTTAAATGCAGGTATGTTTTAAATCTCTGCATATTTTCTGCATTGTCATTTATTAGTATATATTCTGATGCTGCTATGAAAAATGATGGTTTCCTTAAAAGCTAGATAATGTCCTACACAATCTTTAGATAAAAGGTGACCAATGAGTTTTCTCCGTTATTATTATTATTGAAATAAAATCATGCACATTTAAAAACGTGTAATTCAATTTAGCACATTTTCTAATTCATCGTCTATTATATTATTGTATATAAGATTACGAAAGTTAAAAACCACTTTTCATTGTTCTGCACGACATGGTGGTGGATCTTGTTCTTCCTCGACTTCAAACTTCGTTCATATACCTTTCTATTAAATCTTATTATGTATTGTAAACAAGATAATCAGTAGTATTATGAATACATGAATAACATTATTTTTTANATTACGAAAGTTAAAAACCACTTTTCATTGTTCTG
Organism: Ceratina japonica; assembly: GCA_019453355.1. Classification (NCBI taxonomy): domain Eukaryota; kingdom Metazoa; phylum Arthropoda; class Insecta; order Hymenoptera; family Apidae; genus Ceratina; species Ceratina japonica. The sequence continues at coordinate 37,011 of SMSR01016139.1, read as the reverse complement.
CACGACATGGTGGTGGATCTCGTTCTTCCTCGACTTCAAACTTCGTTCATATACCTTTCTATTAAATCTTACTATGTATTGTAAAACAAGATAATCAGTAGTATTATGAATACATGAATAACATTATTTTTTATAGCGGATTCCCAGTTAGAATCCTCAGGACTATGAACGAAATGTGTGTAAAAACTACATACCTATAATTGTAAACTTGATATACATGCATGAAACGCATGCGCGATCTAAGCTGCATGTAAGGTTGACGTCATTTATAAAGTGCCTTCGAATAATCGTCGGTGCTGTCGGTGGGGACGTTGGATTTACACGTGTGCACAAGTATATGTGCTTTTTAGTAGCTTGTGCGAGTGTGTCTATCCATCCAGTGAGTGACTCAAGTGTGTGCTGTGCTGTGCAGTTGGGAACTCGGCGCCGTTGCTGTCGTATGCGTATGACTGCGGGTCGAGAGATAACACGAGTGAATTTGCTGTAGCAAGGGTGGTTCTGCGTGGTCGCACTGAAATCGCTGCAGCCCATGTGCTCTGCTCGTTAAAATGCTTATCAAAGAATTGTAAGTTTCCTCGAGAGATTTTTAGTTCGTTCATTTAATAAAACACGATAAACGATCGCTCGCCGTACATTTAAAACCAATTCTCGGGATATGGTTACTAATCTTTAACGGCGGGTGGGATTGGAGGGGCAAGGAGGGATGTACTTTCATCCCTTGCAATCTGTGCGAACGAAATTCTATACTGGGCGAATGAATCGTCCCCTATTATAGGCTGATAAGTACCGTGTAAGAAAACAAGTATCGCCGTCTTACGTACTATTATCTGTCGTTCAGTTCTCGATACCTGATGGATGATACTTAATTTCATACTCGAACGTACTCAAGGTCGCCTCTTGTAGATACTAAATCATCTTTTACTCATCAAACTCATCGAACGTAAATATAATTTATTAATTTCTTTGTTGCAGTCGTGTCACTCTACCTCTTACCGTGGAAGAGGTATGTATTTGATGAGCGCAAGGTCTTATTATAATGACCCACTTTGAAATGTGTTATTTCATTAGAAAAGGAAAAAAACTAACTTGAATTAACTTTTCTACCAGTACCATGCAATTGACAAATATTGCAAATCATTTAATTATGCATTATTTAGAAGCATGTGATTATGTTCGACGTCGTTTTCAATTTTCAGTCCACTGTATCTAATAAATTTTGTCGAATCATCCTAATTTCAAACTTATTTATCGATATTGAATTGTATGAAATAACAGATAGAATTTTATGATATAACAGCTTAAGTATCGATACGTTCACTTATGCTAGTTCTATTATTTATATGCTTAAACACAATTATAGAAACAGTAACGTTTCAATCAATGAAAAAATGGCATAATGAAATTATATATAACGAAATTTTCTTCATAAAACAGAAAATTATGATATTACCGTTCTTAGAAAGGTGTATATGTGTGTGTAATTAGATTTATCTTAAAAAGTATTCAGTACTGAAATAAATTTTATATTATTGTCAGCTTATGTTTGTGTATGTATCATGAAATATGATTTACTTTATGGCAGTATCAAGTGGCTCAGCTGTACTCTGTAGCAGAAGCTAGCAAAAATAATACTGGAGGAGGAGAGGGTATAGAAGTGCTAAAAAATGAGCCATTCACAGATTATCCTTTGCTTGGTGGCAAATATTCTTCAGGTCAATATACATATAAGATTTATCACTTAGCTAGTAAAGTGCCTGCTTTTATTCGCATCATGTTGCCAAAGAATTCCTTGGAAATTCATGAAGAAGCTTGGAATGCTTATCCTTATTGCAAAACAGTTATTACTGTAAGTATAATTCACGTAAAAGTACGAACTGTTCCAAACTGTCAGTCATATTGAGAAAAGAACTTCTTATTCTTGCTTTTACGATTTATTGTTTTTTGTGCAGAACCCTGGATACATGAAAGAAAATTTTGTAATTATGATTGAATCGTTTCACATCGACGATGTTGGAAACCAGCATAATGTATGTACATAAATTATGAGAATATGTAATATTTTCTTCTTACACATATTGTTGCTCGGTTAACAGGTTCATGAATTGCCACCCGATAAGTTGAAAATGAGAGAAGTGATACATATAGATATTGCGCACGATCCAATTGCGAGTGCCGATTTCAAGGAGGACGAGGATCCAACTAAGTTTAAATCCGTGAAAACTGGTCGGGGTCCGCTCGATAGTAAAGATTGGAAGAATCAAGTTCAACCTGTGATGACATGCTACAAGCTAGTCACTTGTGAATTTAAGTGGTTTGGTCTACAAACTCGCGTGGAGAACTTCATACAGAAGGCAGAGAGGCGTCTTTTTACTAATTTTCATAGGCAAGTCTTTTGCTGGATGGATCGTTGGTACGGTCTAAGTATGGAAGATATTAGAGCAATTGAAGAAAGTACGAAGGAAGAACTAGATAGGGTAAGCAATTGTGCTGCTTTGACAATGGTAACCGGACTGTACAGAAGATTGTAAGAGATGTTTTATACTTTCAGCAAAGACATGAAGGAGAAGTAAGAGGTATGCGGGCTGACGATTGAGACAGAAGCTGTGGTAGCTTCTATTACGAACGATTAAATCAATGTCCTTATATATGTCTCAGATGCATACGCATACCTACGAAAATTGTACACTCACATGTTCAGTCATAGGCGATCCTGCAGGATTGGGACAATTTCCAGAATTTAAGTGTCTAGATTCAGTGTCTATTACAATTACTTATGATTTTAATTTATTTACATTTACAAGCGTTTTAGATAAATGTATCTACAGTCAAAGATTATACTATAGGCAATAATAAGAGGGAACTGAAGTAAATCAGTTCGACTTACATGATGTATAAAATATTTGAGAAACAGAGTGCAGTTCGATAAAAAAACAATATAGGTGGAAAAGGAATGTAATTATTATTTAACGTCATAGTCGTTCGATATTACAATTTACGAATAAGCCGTTCAGAATGCTTGCTATATAACAAGAATATTTAACGTAATTATCGCGACGATAAATAATTCGTGATCCGCGGTATTAAAGTCATGTTAATTTTCTAATCGAGAAACACATTACTATATTTATGTAATAACTTTATTTGATGAATTTACGAGGCATGGCCTGACGTTCTTCAAGCCCAATTATATAATGTATAATAATCAGAAAAATTAAACGAAAGTATTTTAACAGTTCTCCAAAGGAAAATGAGTTTTCTGGTAATTTGCCAACGTTCAATATATGTCCGTTAGGTATATAGAGGAAAGGGGATGATGGTTAATAGGGCATAGCAATAACGCTTTCCAGACAATTTCTGTTTCTGATTATTTAAATTCATCAGAATTAGGACCAACGTAATGAACTTTAAGTCCATTTGAGTTCTTATTATTATACTGATATATATATATATACATATATCACATATATTTGCACAAACGATATATATATATATATATATCGTTTGTGCAAAGTATAAAAATAATTGTACGAAATAACTAATATACATATATACATACAAAGAAAAAGAGAGAAATATTTCACTGTAAAAGTTGGTAAATGCTGAAAGAGTGTACTATTGTATATAAAAAAAGAGACATACAATGAAATTCAGATTGAGATGTTATATATATATACTTATACATATATATTTCTTTGCATTCCGATAGATCTCTGTACAACAAATAGAACATCATATCCAACATGTTTGCTTCTATGAAATAAAAAGAAAAAAGGTAAAAAAGTATTCGACTAAATATAGTTGTACAAGAACTGTAATTGTCGTTTGCACAAATTATATGTAAACTGTTACCTGTTATACTGGGATCTAATAGAGTAGTGTATAAGATAGTTTAGAACGGCAATTTAGAGAGAACAACCATTTATTCTTGAAAATCTTAATACAGGGAGTATCAGCATTTCCGCTGCTCAGTTGTGAATTTTAGCATTTAAGTTCGATGTGAATGATCTCATCGGATTATGATAGTATTAGAGATTTTCAAATAAAATCTCATTACAAGCAGTATCTATCATCTGTATGCGTTGAAGTTACTTCAGTCGATAGCTGATTAGCCATTACCCTAAAACTATAGTAGGGTAGAGACCACAAATTGAAATTCGTACAACGTTGCAGAACTGCTACTATAAATGTGTATGCATAAAATTATGCATATCCACAGATATATTTTGTGACAGTGTATCATGTGAAAAAATGATTACTAAGAAGTTATAATATATAAAATTTATTGACTTACTTTTCGTATATTAAAATATATAAAAATATTTTGCTTGCACGTATA
>SMSR01016139.1:1822-31736 GCA_019453355.1 Ceratina japonica | reverse complement strand
ATATATATATATATATATATCGTTTGTGCAAAGTATAAAAATAATTGTACGAAATAACTAATATACATATATACATACAAAGAAAAAGAGAGAAATATTTCACTGTAAAAGTTGGTAAATGCTGAAAGAGTGTACTATTGTATATAAAAAAAGAGACATACAATGAAATTCAGATTGAGATGTTATATATATATACTTATACATATATATTTCTTTGCATTCCGATAGATCTCTGTACAACAAATAGAACATCATATCCAACATGTTTGCTTCTATGAAATAAAAAGAAAAAAGGTAAAAAAGTATTCGACTAAATATAGTTGTACAAGAACTGTAATTGTCGTTTGCACAAATTATATGTAAACTGTTACCTGTTATACTGGGATCTAATAGAGTAGTGTATAAGATAGTTTAGAACGGCAATTTAGAGAGAACAACCATTTATTCTTGAAAATCTTAATACAGGGAGTATCAGCATTTCCGCTGCTCAGTTGTGAATTTTAGCATTTAAGTTCGATGTGAATGATCTCATCGGATTATGATAGTATTAGAGATTTTCAAATAAAATCTCATTACAAGCAGTATCTATCATCTGTATGCGTTGAAGTTACTTCAGTCGATAGCTGATTAGCCATTACCCTAAAACTATAGTAGGGTAGAGACCACAAATTGAAATTCGTACAACTTTGCAGAACTGCTACTATAAATGTGTATGCATAAAATTATGCATATCCACAGATATATTTTGTGACAGTGTATCATGTGAAAAAATGATTACTAAGAAGTTATAATATATAAAATTTATTGACTTACTTCTCGTATATTAAAATATATAAAAATATTTTGCTTGCACGTATAGAGTTTCAGTAAAAAAAATTATGTATATTAACCGGACACTTTAGTTCAGGCCGTACTCTTTGATAACATTCGCAGCTATCACCAATCTTTGTATCTCTGATGTACCTTCATAAATTTCAGTAATCCGAGCGTCCCTGTAATGCCGTTCTGCCGGCATGTCGCTAACGTAGCCCATGCCACCTAAGATCTGTATGCATTGATGAGCGCAGAACGTCGCGGCCTCGGACGCTGCCAATTTGGCCATAGCCGCTTCCTAACAAACGAAAGGAATCAGATTATGTTCATTTTCATCTTATGATAGAAGTAGCTCCCTTCTTTTGTCTCTTCATACTTTCGTATATGGTAGCTTCTTGTCCTTGAGCACGGCTGCCCGCCATGTCAACAATCTTGAGCTTTCCAATTTTACTGCCATGTCAGCGATCTTCTGTTGAATTGCCTGTAATTTGATAATAGGCTTGCCGAATGCTTCGCGTTTTGCCGCGTATTCGGTCGCACAGTCGAGAGATGCCTGAGCTATGCCTAAGGCTTGACTAGCAATACCTATCCTACCAGCATCTAAAAATAAATATGTAATTATTACATATTCAGCTCTTTAATTCATGAAGTCTCTCTTTACCTAGTGTCATCATCGCAATTTTAAAACCCATTCCCGGTTCTCCTAACAGATTTTCCTTTGGTATTTCGCAATTTTCAAATATCAATGAGCAAGTACTGCTTCCACGAATCCCTAACTTATCTTCTTTCTTACCAAGAGAAAGACCTTTTGTCGGCTTATCAACGATAAAGGCACTTATTCCTTTGTGCTTTTTAGATTTATCGGTCGTAGCAAATACAACAGCTGCCTGTGATTCATGCCCATTTGTTATCCAGGACTTTGTACCATTGATTACATAGTTGGACCCGTTCGATTTAGCATTAGTCGATGCAGCACCTGCATCACTACCATTCCCAGGTTCGCTAAGGGCAAAACACCCAATTTTCTTGCCGGTTACAAAAGGAGTAATATATTTTTCTTGCTGTTCTTGGTTGCCAAATGAATTTATGGGCCCTAAATAAAGAGAGTTGTTCACGCTCATTATAACACCTGCGCTGGCACAGCCTCTAGATATTTCTTCCAATGCAATAGCATAAGCCAAATAATCGAGCCCAGTTCCACCTAATCTTTCAGGAACTGCTATGGCCATTAAACCAAGTTCTCCCATTTGTTTTATTTTCTCTTCTGGATAAAGATGTTTTTTATCAATTTCTGCTGCCATGGGTTTTAGTTCACCATCTGCGAAATCTCTGTAATTAAAATCATTATATATGCAATTTGCGTTGAAACCAATTAAAGAGATGAATCGTAATGCCGACATATAATTATGGAGAAACAAATGAAAGAATGAGTATATATGTACTTGCATGTCTTTTGTAACATTTGATAGGTATCCGGCAGCATAGACAAGGCAGCAATATTTCGAGTAACATTCTTGTACACTGTAGTTATGTTATGCTTAACTTGGGGAACTGAAAATGATTACTTATTAACTTTGAAAAGTATAGAAATATTTTTTATATGAAAGTAGACTTACCAAATAATTTTATTCTGTGCATCTTCAACTACTTTGCCTAGAATAAAAAATATTTTGGTTTATATTATGGTATTATATATCAATTATATTCAGCTTTGTTTAACGTATCTTCGTATTCATTTATATTGACACTGCAGCTATGTATAAACCTGTCATACGTATATATTGACTTTATAAGGAGGGGGCAAAGTATAAGTACGATAAACTAGTATTTTATTGCATGTTTACGAAGTTCATGAATGACAAGCATGTATACATTCGCACATCAACGTAATATCTATGTTAATTCGACATATGCATGTATGTATACATTGAAAAGAGTATAATAGAAAGGCTGCATGCAAAACAAACTATTGCTAATGAACTATTAAAAGTAGTGATAAGAAATCGTTTCAACCTCGAAAGTGTTTCCAATTCATTTCCGCGTGTCAACTATCTCCATAAGTAAATACTTGTCACAACTGCGGCATAAAAGAATTTACTTTACTATCGCTTGATTTTATCAATCATTATCAGCTGATTAACGTCAGCTGCACCTGGCTACACTTCTGAGCTGATTTATATATTTCTTATTATTTTTTAAACTTACGATTATTTTGTTTCACGAGACGCGTAGGAATGGAAAATGTTTTTCTTTATTCATTTTTGTTGGATGGAAACCTGTAGAACCGGGATCAGATTTTCCCGCGACATTTTCAACTCCAACAACTGCAATAACAATCAAATATGTTCGCGTAGGCAATCCGAAATGTGCGCATGTACGAACGGTATTTCTGTTCGATAATAACTGGTTTGTTTCTCCAGCTACGGCCGGCGTACTCCGCGAATTTTACGGATAATAAAACGCGTTACATTAAAGACGTAAAAATGTCGAACAGCAAATGCGTGAAGCAGTTGCGAAAGAATTATGTGAAGGAACAACAACATCAAGAAATGACTCATTCGGAAAAGCTGCGATTAATAGACGACGAATTAAATGCATTTTACAAGTAAATGTTTTTTAATCAATTATTTATATATAAGATAAAATAATTGTAATTCATTGAATACGTGTGAAATAGTACTTCCACTTAACGTATTGCAATATCAATATCAGCAACGATCCCATTAATACATATGTATTATTTTTTTGTAGATATTGTCAACAGGCAGGTTTTACAGAGGAGGAAATGGACATCATCTGTCAACCGTTAGTAGCTGCAATGAGACGATCTTGGTTGCAGCTTGTTTTTAGAGGAACACTTGTACTGATTATACTTGGTACTTTGGCCTGTCTGGCAGCTCAGCTCGATTTTGTGGGAACCCATTTTACTGCAATCAGTCGTCTTTTACTTATTAAAGTTTTACCTATATGGAACTGGCAACCTTTGTACTACGAGAATTGTATGATCAATAATCCATTTTATAGCGATTATATGATAACAGAACAAGATTGTGTGGTATGCTCATTAATAATTGAATCTAATGATTTAAGCTTCATGAAACTTATACAGAAATTTTCAGACATGCGAAGCTTTAGAAACCATTGAACGTTTATCAGATGTCAGATTTCGGACTCTCGTTGATAATTACTTAAACAGGGATGCACCTGCAATTATCACTGACGCAATGGATTCTTGGGCTGTAATGAACACTGATTACTTCTGGTTTGATAATATTACTCATGTAAGTAAAGAGATTGGTAGTAGAACATCACGTATAAGTAATATTTGGAATGTAGGAAAATAAATAAGTCATCTGTATGAACAGCTTTATTTAGAAAACGAGCGGTTGATGGAAACAGTGCCATGTGCCCTGACGTCAAATTTGAGGACCGGCTCGTCCGACTTGGCAGCGTTCTTACGCCGGGTGCATTCGCCTGAAGTGGCCAAGTGGTTTGTTCACTGGCAAAACTGCGACATCAATGCGGTGAAGGTGCTAAGAAAATATTATCAGCGGCCGTACTTCCTTTCAAGTACCGTCTCGCCAGCGCATTTTAATTGGGTCCTCATGTCCTCGGATTACAATAGTCCGAGTTATAAGAAGGTCGAGCTGGATTCAGGTCTCATCGCCCTGGCTCAGCTGCGGGGAGCCACGCAGCTTCGTTTAACTCCTATAAATCCTTGCAACAGCTCTTGCCCCGAGTTAATAGCAGACTTGCATCAAGGCGAGATGCGTAAGTTGAATAATTAATTAAAAAGCATCGAATCGGCAAATAAGGAAACTAATCTGAATACCTCTGTTGTGGATTTCAGTTGTTTTCACTACCGTAATCTGGACTTTAGAGTACGCGCCGATGAGGGGCTTAGATAACATCGCTATCCTGACCGAAACTGTATGGGAAGAGCGATAAATCGTATGATACTTTACTCTTCTATAAACTGTGCTAGTCTCCATGATACTCAAAATCCATGTACTGCTTAATTACATATATCTATGTATGCATTCATCCTGTAACGTAATAGTTCATATTAAAATAAAGTACTTCCATGCTCATTGAAATAATTGACTATGAAAGTTGGTCTATATTTGATATCGACCACAATACCACAGTATAAGAAAGAACAGTATATTCGTTCTGTCAAAAAACTTATCTTAAACTGTATGCTGATATAATAAATTCCGATTAATAAATGAATGAAAACGAATATTGGTATTTTTATTTCACGATCTTTGACCGAACAACTAATTTTGGAAATGGATACTTTAAGATCGGAAATTATCACTCCTTTTCTTGAATAGTTTAATATTTTTGAATGTTCGCGCGACCGCGATTGCAGAGTTGCGCGAGTTGCGAGGTTGCGAGTTATGAATATGGCGAGTAGTTCAAGTCTTATTTCAGAGTTCTAATTCTCAATTTCTCGTCCAAGTAGTTTCCTCGATTAATTTACAATTAGTGCTGTGAAAATACTGTGAATGATGAGAATAATAATTGTGTTGGAAGTGCGAAAAACTTAAATATCTCTTTGATGAGGTGAAAATAGATTTTGCTTGAAAAGTTGAAGCGTACCGGAGACCGATGGTGAAATCATCGCAGCTATTCAAGTACGTACCGTGTAAATTTTTTGCCTCCGTGTTTTTTGGTGGGTAAGGAATGGATCGAAAGTCGCATTAAAATATATATCGTTTACTTGAAACTTATTATTCTTTTATAGTTAAAGCTTAGTTAAAGTTTAAACACCGGAAAGGACTTGTCGAGGATACCAAAAAGTAACAACAAACAAGATTCGTCTTTTATTAATTGATCATTTATAATAACATTGGGTTTTTTGTTTATTTTTCTCTTTTGCATCAGTTTTTTTTTCCTGACATTTCAATTGGGCTAACAAGGAATAGATCTTTACGTATCGATTCATAGAAAAAACAAAGCGCAAGATTACTGAATGACAAACGTAGCTGACGATTCGACATGCTTAATCGATACGATAATTTGTTATATTAAAAGTTGTATGAGTGTATATAATTGATTTCATTTCATTTTCATCGCTACGTTCTGTTTATACAATCTTAGGTTATCGATCCAAGAGAAAGAATGACAGTAATTGGCGTCTAGCTAATAACACCATGTCGAAGTATGCACCTCGGATCTCCTACTTTCCGTTCTGCGATCGACTTTTATTCACATGACTCATGTTTTTTTGTTCACGTACTTTTATCCCATCGTACCGAATATACGCGATCAGCATACGTACATATACGCATCCGCATTCTTCCTCTTTCTTTTCGTCTTTCCATAAAGTGTTTTCGCGCGGAACAAAGTGCTACAATTCTGAACGAAACTTCGACCCCTCGTAAGAAGGTTTAATTTACTGATCGCTAATAGCTGTCGGGGATATCGTGTGTCATTCATCTAACCGTTATCTAGATCGAAATATAACGCATGTATACATCTATTTTTTTTTTTTTTTTCATCTCAGGATGTGGAAAACACTTTTGTGAAAGAGAGTTTTTAGTATGAGAGAGACCTAACACCGATATTACGTACTTTAGTTTTTTAATTTATTCATTGCCTTTCGATCGAATCAAACGAATTTCGTGCGCCCACTTCTAGACGATCTTTATTTTACCGAAAGAGGACCGAGTCGACGTCGTTCCTCGATCGCGTTTCTTATTTATTTTGGGACATTATACATACGCACTATCCTCGGCTCGGCTTACATTTGCGATTCATGTTGTGTCAGCTGTCGCGGTATCAAAAGATTTTTTTATACGAATCCATTCAACGACTAAATTTATAACAATGACAATGTACAAGTGAGATTACTACGTAAAATGAGTGTCGACGACGAACGAAACGACTTCGAGGTATTCTAACAATAAGAGAACTTGATTTTCTCTTCGTTTTATTAACGCCTCCTCCCACTTAATTTCTTCATTATACTTTGCTTTAGTTTTCACAATTTTATTTAATTTTGTAGAGTTATTTACGGTTCAGTCTGCACTCGTTTTCTTACTTTTATACATCATCCCGTATTTTTTAAACAAAAAAAGTATATCGACTAACGAATACAGTTTTACCCATTATCCTTTAACAATCTTGTTTCGAGCGTTGCATTGCGTGATCTTATTGTTCCTGTTGTTGTTAAAATTATTATCTCCTAAGATTTGGTCACAAAGAGAAAAAAGACAGAACTTAGCTCTCGATACGTAGGACGCTTGAAATGGGTCGTCTCCTCCCCCGCGTTATTATTCTCCCATTTTTTTGTTGTTGCTGTTTCATTATTAAGACTACTTGAGTTCTTTTATGATGCCTAACACCTAACGATAATAGATGAAGTCTCCTCGTAACGCTTTCAGTATTTTTTTCGTACATATTCGATGCAGCTACATTTTACACTGATTCCAGATTCCTCCTCGCATACGTGTCTCGCGTTTATTTTTTCAACTAGTTTCTCGCTATATGATATACTCTTTTTCCTGTTAATCTCTATGAAACTTAACGATGAAATAGAAGGAACGGGAACGAAAATATTAAAGAGATGGAAGATGAACGTTACAGATTTGCTAAGTAATATATAGTTAACACATTCACTACCATTCGAACGAAGTTTTATTGTACAGGCTACTAGTCGTTTCCTCTTATTCTCGTTTGACAGTAATAATTCTTCGAATTTATTTCCGCGAACGTCGCAACGTTTTATTATCAATGATCATTTTCGTTTGAACCTCTGAACGGATCGACTAAGTCTCGAGAATTAAAAATTGTTAAGCTTCCGCCGATCGATCCCGACGCTGGTAGCGAACGTGTTAAAGTACCTGTAAGATCTTAAATGTCACGTCAGTCTTTTTTCTTTTTTTTTTCTTTTTTCCTTTAATCGCCTGAATCAACGTTTCACAGTAGATATGTTCACAGCAAAGATTCGTAGGAATTCTGACATCGATCCGCGCATTTTAATCCGAGATCGCGCGTTAGGGGTTCTATCGGACGAAGATCAAGGAAAAGGAGCTCGTCTCCCACTCGATCCATTGGAACTCTTACAATCGATAGGCTTAGTTAGTTAATAATTCGTTTACACTGAATTGTCCAATTTCGCGATAAAAGTAAACAACCGCGATAAAGTCTAATAGTGTGTATCGCTCCTATCCCAAATCCACGAACAGAGGCATATCTCTTTTACTTTATGCTAAAGCCGCAAATTATATAATTGATCACGGGTTGGAATTCAATTTTTTTTTGTCCAGACCGTCGGAATAGGAGAATCGGCTCATCCGTGAGTTTGGTACAGCTACTCGGTTAGTAGAAGCTATTAAATCATATTCGGATGATCGCTACGCGGTTTCATTTCCAATGGATCAAGTAACGTTTCAAAGAACAGTGTCGAAAGCGTATTTATCCGTTCGAGCAAATTTTTTTTGATTCAGGCAAAACTTTTGGTTCTCGACGTTCGCGCGAATACGAGCCGAACGAGATCAACCGAGATTGATTTTGCAATTTCGTGCATCGCGAATCGGGCGCGTCGAACAAGTATTACGTGTCGTACTTACACGTCGCACATACTCTCGCGCCTATCGATCACAAACGCCTACGATTTCGAAACATCCAACTTGTAAACGTTAATAAAAAATATATAGTCGTTCGTTCGTCTTCTATTTCAAGTGTTGCGAATAAGGCGAAAAGGAAACGTGTCTGTCGTAAAGAAACAAGAAACGAATTCTACGTCTGAATAGCCGAATTGGTCGCTTAAGAAACTTTGGTCCTTTAGTTATATATGTATTCATAGTATACACAGTTTCCGTAATTCTTGCTCGTTGGACGCGATTCACGGTGGCCGATATCGCAAAAGCAAAGCCCACGAAATCGATTACATATCGCTAGTTATAAATTTTATAGCGCTACCGAGGGCAGCTCAAACTCATGGTCCAAAATTAACGATATAGAGAACCATATACATATACGCCATCCCTTAAAAGATATAAATTCTCTTCTTCGTTGCCCAGATCATTTACTTACATTCTCTAGGCTACGTTCTAAAATAAAACAGAAGATAGACAATAATATACGCGGTTTTCTCTCACTCGATTTTCTCGTCTCGATTTTCTCGCTTATTCGGCCCGAATGGTACCGTTTAAAAAATTCTATTGATAACATAATTAACTTTGAAGGATTTTACTCGGCTAAAAGAAATACGTATCTAATGTTTCAATGAAATTTTGCTCGTTATAAACTTAGACCTTCGCTTTCCGCTATAATGTCGAGAAAATCGAGTGAGATATCCTGTATTAAAGTTCGACCACGTCATAGATCTAACGATATAACAAGAAAGTAATCGTCTCGTAACGGTTGATTGGACCGTGCGTTTGACAACCCCATAATGCTAATTACGCTTCGTTAATTTTAATTTTCTTATCTGTCGACACTCGATTAACACGAACGGGCGAGAGGCAACTGTCGGTTCCAAAACAGATATAGGTACACGCGATATTTAATAACAATTACGCCAAGTTTGGGCTGCGACACCCAAAGTGTGATACTGGCAAAATGAGTTTTGAATTCGTCACACTTCCTTCGTCTCTCTAAGGATCCTCTCCATATACGCATATATACACACACGCGTACGTACCAGACGCGTACGTACGTTCACGTGTACACACGTGTACATGTATATTTATAGTATTTATATATATATTTTTTCATATTTATATATTTATATCACGGCGAAAGAAAAAGAACAATTGAAGGTAAGGATACTTTGTACAAAATACGATACAAGTAGCGATGTAACAACACTTTGCAATAGTTAAATATAATATTATTATTATTATGTATGTGTATATATCTGCATGAGCGCGGGTACCCGTACCGTACACGTCGCACGCGTGTGTGCCACACGATCACCCGCCCACCACATCTGTATATGCATATTTATATCTGTATATATTTATATTTTATTACCGCATAGCATTATACGTATGGTGTGATTTTCCACGTACTCCCCGATAACCGCGTTCCTCTTATCGGTTGAATTCATGCCCCGTTCCCTAGGAGCGATATTTATTAATTCATTTATTTACTTGCTTCGGTTGCTTTTTATTTATATATTTATATATTTATATAATTTATGGAATAGTTCAAGTTGTTCCACGATTCGTCCTATTATAAATCCTCCGTTACGATTATACATTAGCGCGTTAATTTTCTTCGTTATCGTATGGCTTCTGTCTTGTAAAATATTTTTTACTCGTGTAGCCGTGCTCGAGCACGACAACGTGCTACTTTCCCCGTTTAGTCTTTTACGAACGATCGCGTTTATCTACCTGGCTATTGTTCGTTTACTTTTGTCGCTAAATAATGACTCGGTGAGAAATCAGGTCGTAACGAAACGAAAGAAGTGACCGGGGGCTAACAGAAAACGGGACCAAGTAAATTAACAGACGGCGCGAAGAATATGTATAAGAATCAGAATCTATTCTCGGCTAATCTCGCGTCTCCTATGGAAAGTACGATGCCTCTAAGGATGTAGGACGACAAGCGAGATGTTCACGATCTAAACTTTGAAAATAAGAAACGAACGAGCAGTAATTTTTACTTTCTCTTTGTTTCCAACGGATTATGTTTATCTCGTTCTTCGTGTACGTGATCATCACCGTTCTAATCAATGTCTATCGACGTCTATTCGATCGTACGTGGACGACAGCTTCGTCGACGATGCGTTTAAATAATTCGTTCGATCGTGTGGATTTTAATTCCCGATCTGGAAGTTCGAACTAACGGGTCGGTACGAAAAAATAAAGAGGATTAGAACAAGGATATAATGAGGAATCAGAAGGAAATTCTTCTCGTTATTCGTTCGGGGTAACGTCGTACCTCAATGAGGCGATCGTAAGCGATTTCGCGTCGAGTTCGACCATCACCTCGAACAGTTTTCGTTAGGGTCGTTATAGAAAAACGCTCGCGAGCATTCCCTATTATTATAATTATTATTCTGTTTTCTTTCTCGACTATTATATGGGAGATGGCACTAACGGGCGAGCAAAACTCCTCGATCCAGCAATGGTTTGCGAAAAATGAATCACTGTCCGTGGCAACAGCAACAGCAGCAGCAGCAGCAATGGCAGCACACATTTACATCTCGTATATGTTCCTTCGGGTACACCTCTCTGTTCGCGAAGACCTGATCTGATGACGAGACGCGTTCGTATACGTTCGTCTCGCTTATTCTTCACGGTCCCGCTCGTTCCTTCTCCCTCTCCTTACTTTTCGAATCGCGATCGGTCCTACCGATCCGATCACGCGACCCGCGGGCTTTCAACACGGATCCACGAGGACGCGACGGGACGTGTACGGAGAAGAAGCGGAGCTGGCGACACGGCCAGGGTGATAGCTCACTTGCCCAGACCGAATTTCATGAAGATCAACTCTTTCCCCTTGGACAGGATATCGCCGCCGGCGCTCGCGCCGGCCATCTCCGTGAATTTTTGCATCAGATTCGGCCCCGTACTCTGCTGTTGCTGCTGCTGTTGTTGCTGTTGCGGCTGCTGCTGTCCCTGCGCCGGTTGGGTCTTCGCCTGTGGCGTCGGCAACACCGTCGGTATCCCCCTCATCGGCTTGCTCGCGCTCTGACTGCCCTGCATCGAAGGGCCCTGGTTCTGTTGCGAATACGGTTGATGCTGTTGCTGCTGCTGGCCCTGCGGCTGTTGCTGCTGCTGGCCCTGCGGCTGCTGGAACTGTTGCCCCTGCGGCCCGAACCCTCCTCCTTGCTGTTGCTGATACCCCTGGCCCTGTTGCTGGTAGCCTTGCCCCGGCTGGCCCGGCTGTTGCTGTTGGTACGGTTGGTTCTGTTGCTGGTAATCCTGCTGCGGTTGCATATGCTGTCCAGGGCCCTGCATACCTCCCGGCACATTACTACAACGATTGACCACGCCTCCCCTCCCCTTCCCCTAAAAATTAAAGCGTCACCAATTAATGGAACACAGATCTCCCTCGGAGCTCGCGTGCGGTTCTGTTCGTTCTGTCGATCTGGTCGGTTCGAGCGGTTATCTAGCGATCTGTGAGATTCGACGTTTCGGTAAAATGCGTTCTGGGTACTTCGAACGGACGTTTATTCTAGACCAGGGATTCCCAAATCTCTTGAAAGGACGGGTTTTCATTTGCCTAACGCGTCTCCGTTACGCGGCTTACATTTTTCTTATTAATATAGATGATCGCACATAATTCCATAAATGCCGATGCACGTTCGGCCGTCGACCCCGTTAGGAATCCCTGTTCTAAACGAACGGATTCCTTGTTCGTCATGCGGTATCCGCTGATTCTCGACTCTATAGTATGTAATTGAACATCAACGTGTCTATCGCCTCGTGCGACTCTTAATGATAATAACTCGGCTCTTTCCTACTATGTATGTCGCAGACCTACGATGTTCTGTGAGAGGTCAAAAGTCGATTTACGCAGAGCGAAGTCGTTCCCTGCTGCCGCCGAAATAACGGGGAATCGCAGGGCGTAAGACGTCGGGGACAAGTACAGCTTACTGCGTGCAAAAATAGAAGCCCTTATGTCTCTCGGAGGGCCTCAAAGGTATCTTTTCCGAACGGCGGAAGAGAGGAAGGGTCAGCCTGTTCGCCGGTGTCGCATTCCGTCGTGGTCTCTGCGTAAATCGATCTGTGCGTTCTTTCAACGATGTGTATATAATTACCTAAATGAGGGGGGCGACGGTATATGTGAACGTACGACGTATTCTAATTTGTACACACGTTACTAACGACAAGGCGCAACAAAACTTGAACACCTGTCCGATTCATTCATTAACCTACTGTCGATCGATGTGTCGGTTTTTACGGCAAATAAGAGTTTACGGAATGCCAGAAGAGAACGTATTCGGGGCGGAAGAATAACGAAAGCGGAGGAAAGGAAAGAGAGACAGAGAGATAGAGAGATAGAGAGAGAGAATTGAAACCTAGAAAGTAGAGTTAATAGAATCTTTGATTATTGGAGAAGCTTAATTTACTGCGTGTTCGTGCAATTTACGCATTGGACTAATCAACATGCTCGTACGACACATTAATTAAAAGCGTTTGATAACAAGCTATATTCGCATACTATCGCTTCGTCGATGCGACCGTCGATTTCAGATGCATTACAATCTCTCGCTTCGACGTTATACTTCTTCTTCTCACAACTAAGTTACACGAGTCGAAGTAGTATAATTGAGCGAACACGAATTGATGCAAGAACGTTATATCGTATTTTTCAAATGTACTGTAGAATTTCTTTCCCCGTATCACCGACGTCAGAATCGTTTGTCAATCGTTTCAAAGCGACAATATAAAATATAATGATGCGAAGAAGCAGCTCGCGCGAGACCACACAGCCGTGAAACAAATATCTGCAAATACTGTGTGATTCTCTATTGAACATCTGCCTCGCACGGCAAACGTTCAACGTCACGAGTTTGCATAGAACCATGAAAGAAACGTACCTGAACCTCGACTCGATTATCATTCTTAAGGTATATCGTATATAGTATGTTCTACTATACTATAAAATGGAATGTAGGAAAGTATGAAGAGAGATGGGGAACTGAAAGTATACGACGATGAAGAGGCGATCGGGCGGTAGAAGTGGTGATAAGCACGTCGACAAGCGGAAGTGAAAAAGTCGTCGATAGAGAGCAATAGGACTCACCTGCTGTTGGAGGTGGGGTGGCACGGGCCCCTGCTGATGGGCACCCATGGGCGTGGGCCCATGTTGGTTGGACGTGGTTACAGTCGTGTAGCTGTGGTGATTCGCTTGTTGGTACGCTAGATGCGGTGGATTGTTTTGTTGATGTTGGAGTTGATGTTGTTGGTTGTTCATTAGTGATGGTTGTTGTTGTTGTTGTTGTTGTTGTCTAGAGTCTAAGTGACAGACAGGGACAGACACAGGCACAATGCAGGCATCTAGCAACAGAGAAGAGAACAAGACCGTGTTGTCATTCATGGCGCATTTATCTCTGTTTTTTTTTTTTTTAAATCGAACATTCAGGCGCACCGCCGGCCGTCCACCGAGTAATATCCCTCTATCGCAGCTCTATGCCTGCTACTCTTTAATTTCTATTAGCCGTTTGCTGATTCGCGTGAAGAGGCAAAGGTGTCAATTACTCGGGAAGACCTGGACTCGCGCGTTCAGTTTAACAGTTATCTCTCCCGCGACTTTATACGTTCCGACGTACGAAATCTGTACATCGCGATTGAACGGCGGACAACGAATAGTTAGGAAATCTCTTTAACGTCTAAATGGCCAGCATGACAACACGACACGAACGACAATCATGTGACACGACGACCATCGACCAGTTCAGGCACACAGAAACAGATTATGTCGTTTATAATAGAATGTACACGCAGTATAATTATATACATACATATATATACATATAGATCTTTTTACACACATGCATATGTATATATGTATATGTATACCGTAGCGTAAAATATAACACGTATATATATATATACATATGTCTATATATACCATATATGTATATGTATATGTATGTATATATTAGAGGAAAAAGATAGGCACGTAAAAAAGTAACAGAGCCGAAAAGTACTCGGAAAGTAAAGGTACGAATATATATATAATACATACGTAGATGGTAGATACATACATAGATCATGTATGTATATTATACTTAATAGAGAAAACACTGAAAGCAGCTTAGTGTTTTATTGTATATTATATATATGTATAGAGATATATAGATAGAATATAGAGATATAGATATAGATAGAAGGTAGAGATATAGAAAAATCGTTTTGCATATGGCAAATAGACGTGTTCCTAGAAAAATTTGCAAATACAGCTCTCACATATTTTGCGTGGGCACATTCATTTCGTTATACGGGGACTTGAAGAAGAAAAAAAAAAAATATATATATATATATTGCAATTGCGAGTTCCTAGAACTTTGCTATTAAAAAAATGCTACTTAAAAATTAATATTTCCTGAAGCGCACCGGGTGACTTACTCGAAATGCCTTATCGACACGCTGTTTTACTCTGTTACGCAATTCTCTCTCTGTAATTTTGCAATATAGAGAGAGAGGTAAGCTCCTAAAAAAAACGGTCTGCTTCGATTAACACCGATCGGGCCCTCAGCGAGATCGCACGATCGTAAGCTTGTGTGACCCTTCTGCCTGTCGTCTGGCACATCTAGTTTCGTGTCTTGTGTTGCTCGCCGTTTGTACTTTTTTTTTTTTTTTATTCACACTGACGTCCGTACGTTGCAGCATTTTCTCAACTCTTCTTCACGTATTATTTCTTCCGGCTTTAAAAAACGACTTTGTTTCGCTAGCGCAGTTTTCGAGTTCGATAGCAGATTAACTCGTGGCGCCAGTGTGAATTTACTTGAACCCCTCGAGCCAGTTTCATATTAAATCTTCGTAGAAGATTGTTCTCGATTCCTAGCACTGCGTTCGGTTATCCGCTGCGTTCGTTTACTCCGCCATTTTTCGAAATTTAACTTCTCATAGCTTCACGATGTTCGAGGAATATCGGAAAAGGTTCTGCTACGTCACGTACTTGGCTTGAGGAGCTGTTTATAGTAACGAACAAAAGATACTGCGGTCAGTTTCATTTACCTTTGCCTCGACGGTGTCCAGGGGGAGGAGGTTCTCGCGGAGGTGGCGGCGGTCCTCTGACCCCGGGTCCTTGGCTCTGACCGGGCGGCCTCCTATTTCCCTGAGCCTGTCCTTGCTGCGGTTGATCCGGCGCTTCGGTGAGGAAATTACTTGGAACTAAGCCGCGCATCCCGTTCAATTCGCCCATATAGAATCCGTCCTCGTCCAAATCACCGTAGACGTAGATCTCGTTCCCGGTCTGGAACGCCAGCTCCGCGCTCTGCGAAATCGAATCGTGGTCTCGTGAATGTTTTACAGCTCGTCCGGCGAGAGTCGGGTCGATTAAATGTCTTACAGAATCAACGTTCGGCGACAGCGTGTGAGGGTCGTAGTCGTAGAGCGCTATCATTTTCCTGACGGGCATGTTGCTATAAATATCNTTAATTTCTATTAGCCGTTTGCTGATTCGCGTGAAGAGGCAAAGGTGTCAATTACTCGGGAAGACCTGGACTCGCGCGTTCAGTTTAACAGTTATCTCTCCCGCGACTTTATACGTTCCGACGTACGAAATCTGTACATCGCGATTGAACGGCGGACAACGAATAGTTAGGAAATCTCTTTAACGTCTAAATGGCCAGCATGACAACACGACACGAACGACAATCATGTGACACGACGACCATCGACCAGTTCAGGCACACAGAAACAGATTATGTCGTTTATAATAGAATGTACACGCAGTATAATAGTAAAAAAGTAACAGAGCCGAAAAGTACTCGGAAAGTAAAGGTACGAATATATATATAATACATACGTAGATGGTAGATACATACATAGATCATGTATGTATATTATACTTAATAGAGAAAACACTGAAAGCAGCTTAGTGTTTTATTGTATATTATATATATGTATAGAGATATATAGATAGAATATAGAGATATAGATATAGATAGAAGGTAGAGATATAGAAAAATCGTTTTGCATATGGCAAATAGACGTGTTCCTAGAAAAATTTGCAAATACAGCTCTCACATATTTTGCGTGGGCACATTCATTTCGTTATACGGGGACTTGAAGAAGAAAAAAAAAAAATATATATATATATATTGCAATTGCGAGTTCCTAGAACTTTGCTATTAAAAAAATGCTACTTAAAAATTAATATTTCCTGAAGCGCACCGGGTGACTTACTCGAAATGCCTTATCGACACGCTGTTTTACTCTGTTACGCAATTCTCTCTCTGTAATTTTGCAATATAGAGAGAGAGGTAAGCTCCTAAAAAAAACGGTCTGCTTCGATTAACACCGATCGGGCCCTCAGCGAGATCGCACGATCGTAAGCTTGTGTGACCCTTCTGCCTGTCGTCTGGCACATCTAGTTTCGTGTCTTGTGTTGCTCGCCGTTTGTACTTTTTTTTTTTTTTTATTCACACTGACGTCCGTACGTTGCAGCATTTTCTCAACTCTTCTTCACGTATTATTTCTTCCGGCTTTAAAAAACGACTTTGTTTCGCTAGCGCAGTTTTCGAGTTCGATAGCAGATTAACTCGTGGCGCCAGTGTGAATTTACTTGAACCCCTCGAGCCAGTTTCATATTAAATCTTCGTAGAAGATTGTTCTCGATTCCTAGCACTGCGTTCGGTTATCCGCTGCGTTCGTTTACTCCGCCATTTTTCGAAATTTAACTTCTCATAGCTTCACGATGTTCGAGGAATATCGGAAAAGGTTCTGCTACGTCACGTACTTGGCTTGAGGAGCTGTTTATAGTAACGAACAAAAGATACTGCGGTCAGTTTCATTTACCTTTGCCTCGACGGTGTCCAGGGGGAGGAGGTTCTCGCGGAGGTGGCGGCGGTCCTCTGACCCCGGGTCCTTGGCTCTGACCGGGCGGCCTCCTATTTCCCTGAGCCTGTCCTTGCTGCGGTTGATCCGGCGCTTCGGTGAGGAAATTACTTGGAACTAAGCCGCGCATCCCGTTCAATTCGCCCATATAGAATCCGTCCTCGTCCAAATCGCCGTAGACGTAGATCTCGTTCCCGGTCTGGAACGCCAGCTCCGCGCTCTGCGAAATCGAATCGTCGTCTCGTGAATATTTTACAGCTCGTCCGGCGAGACTCGGGTCGATTAAATGTCTTACAGAATCAACGTTCGGTGACAGCGTGTGAGGGTCATAGTCGTAGAGCGCTATCATTTTCCTGACGGGCATGTTGCTATAAATATCGCCCCATCTGCCTTCTCCCCGTCTTCTCACCAATTGGCCTTGTCCAGCTTGACTAGGATCTTTGATCTCCTCGACCATGTTATATGGAATGTATCCCCGTCTGCCGTGACACTCTCCCCAGTAAAATCCATCCGCATCTTTCTCGCCGTACACCTACCAAATCGATAAACGTGAGCCAAACTTTCTTGAAACTCTGTCTTACAGAATCCGGATTTTTTTTTACAAAATCATATTTCGAGGAACGTGATCTTTGCAGTTTCACGTTGGAGAACTTATACATATATGTATCTAACTACTGTATACAACAGATTTTTTTACATGCGCATTTTCTATAAACAAATCCGGAGTCTGATAGTTGAAAATTGTATTGAAAGAGACCTTGATGGGGTCGCCTTCGGAGAAGGGCAGCTCCTCCTCGCAGGCATCCGGGTTAGGCGACATTCTCTTCGGATCGTAATCGAACAGTGCAACGAACCAGCGTATTCTCTTATTCATTTGTTGGACGCTGCTCGACGGATGACCTGCACCTCCTTGAGCCGCTATCGCCCGACCACCGCGGTAACCAGCGGGTCTGCCCCGTTGGCCTCCTACGTCAGAATAACGTTTGTGCAAACGAAGACTCGCGCACAGTGGCTCGACACTAGGTTTACGGAGGTACATAAGAAATGTTCGTGAACCTAGCGTCAATATCTTCGAAGTCGCGACGGACCTTGATCGTAATAAGGATCCTGCGGCCTGCCCGTGGGCCCGCTCATCCTCACCGGCCGGTGCGTCCCGGGTAGAGCCTGCTGTCCCATCTGCGGCCCGTACCGATGTTGCCCGTGATGTGCCGTCATCCTACCTCTGCGCGCCGGGTCGTCCTCCTCGCTGTAATGCTCGCTCGCCGAGTCCTTGATGATCTCTGGAACTCCTAAGCGACAGTAGCGATCACGTGCAAAATTTCACGACATTCAATCGACCGTTTCGGGTCGGACGAAGGAGGATCGAAGGAGGTACAGTTTGGTCGCCGCGACAGCTAAAATATCTCGAACAGAAAATACTGAAAGAAAATCGGTACGATTTACGAAATGGACTCTTACCCATCTGGGACATGCTCTGGCCGGGGTAAATCTCTTTGTCGGACAGATTCTCGTCGGTCTCGATGATCACTTGTCCGTGAGCGTCGACCCTCGTGGTCCCGTGCCTCCTTATGTGAGAGCCCACGGGAGCCGTCGGATATCTCTGGCCCGTAGCTCCTATCGACTGAATCATCACGCCGGAAGGTTGCTGCCCCGAGTCCTGCATGTGCGAGGGCCCGTGCTGCAGGTGCACCGCGGTACCACCGCGTAGGACGTTACAGGGGATGGCAGTGGCGCAGCTGTCGATCGACTGGCTCTCCCTGCTCTTGGTTCTGACCGTGATCTGCTTCGGGTTCAGGCTCATCAGCTTGTGTATGTCGACGAGCGCGTGGTCGCCGGTCGGGCTGTCCACGTCGGTGACCTTTTTCCCGTCAGCGTACACCGCGTAACCGGTGACGGCCGAACCGTTTAGGGCAACAGGCTGCCAGGTCACTAGCAAAGTGCCGTCCTGCGGTCCAGCCTCCACCTTAACAATGGCAAGCGTACGATTATTATCGTCACACGTCGAACGTCCCGAAGGAGACGAATCAGAAGGATCGTTAACCTGGATATCGACCGGAGGATCGGGTAGCCCTTTGGGCAGCGTCTTGAAGTGGACGTGGCAGGCTAAATTGTTCGCCGCTTGAGTGTTCTGGTCTTCGAAGTGCGTCGCCCTAAGGTTCTTCGCTTTGACGGTGACTCGGTAGATCGTCGACGGCGCTAGTCCGGTGATCGTGTGCCTGTAAACACCAGGCTTCACCGTTCTAACTTCGACGTTGTTCACGCAAACCNGTCCCGGGAGACGAATCAGAAGGATCGTTAACCTGGATATCGACCGGAGGATCGGGTAGCCCTTTGGGTAGCGTCTTGAAGTGGACGTGGCAGGCTAAATTGTTCGCCGCTTGAGTGTTCTGGTCTTCGAAGTGCGTCGCCCTCAGGTTCTTCGCTTTGACGGTGACTCGGTAGATCGTCGACGGCGCTAGTCCGGTGATCGTGTGCCTGTAAACACCAGGCTTCACCGTTCTAACTTCGACGTTGTTCACGCAAACCACGTGCTGATGGTTGCTGTTACTCGGTATCCAAGATATGTCGGCGCTGGTCGCGGTCACGTTCGACGCCTTGACGGCTGTCGGGCCCAAGGCGACGTCCTTCCCGATCACCATCGTGCAGGCGGCGTCTCGAGACGTTCTCCTCGAGTGCGTCACCGAGCGCACGCTTATTCTGTGCGGCTACATCGTCGATCAAACGAAATCAAGTGTGACCGCATAGGCGATTGTGTTTCGATTTGCATTTTATACAAAAGATCTCGCGAAATTGCACGAGACGTTTTGTACAGGGCAAACCGGCTTATCTCATGACACGTTGCATGCTAAGGAAAGTTTAATCTAAGGAAAGATACCGATCGATAGAAGAGAGTCTACCGCTAGAAAGTTGATAAATAAGGGCGTTAATCGATTAGATAGAAACGTGTCGCTACGAACCCTGGTAGAATCGACTCCCTCGACCAGCGCTCTGGTCCTCTCGGTCGCTTTTACCGTCACCTTCAGCACCCCGTCGACGTACACGTGGTACGACTCTAACTGATGCGTGTTCTCCGGTGCCGTCCACCCGATCAGAACGCTCTTGTTCAGTTGCCGCTCGAGCGTGAGATGCTGCGGCGCCGGAACTAGGTCCGAAAACAGGTAGACTTCTTCAGAAAAAAAGACAAGACAAGCCTAAACTGTAGCTAAAAGTCTTTCGCTATCTAGTTCTCTAAGCCATCCTAAGGCCATCCAAAATACTCAACACAGTGCAATGATTCTCGTTTAGACTGTTACACAGATCTCTGCTCTCGGGCAGAGCCGCCGTTAGATCGGGTAACATGCAAATTGTTCTATCGTTGAAAAACTAGGGGTGACTCGGCTCGAGTTTCCTCACTCGAATTTTTGAGTACACCCCTAAAATCGTAGATTAACCGAACAGATCGCCGGTTCGGAGAGTTCGATTTGTTACGGACATGGATCAGGCCAGATTCGAGTACATCGGAATGATTGAAAATTATAACAAATTTAATCCTCTATAATTTACGCGTCTGCCCCTTAAAATTTCTATAAAAATCGAACTCTCCGTCGACCCCGTAACAAAAGCAATTAATCTACGAGCAGTGAAATCGTCTTTCTACCGGAGAAGAAGCATAATTAGTACACGGTGTGTCGTGCAAGTATGTTTGTATGTATGTATGTACCTTGAATATACATATTCGCGCTGGGTAATGCGTTCAGAAGAAACATTGTACGAACGAGCTGTGTAAAGTACGTAGTTACGTTGGAACAGGGAAATGCAACATTACTTGAACATACAAATCGCTATTTAAGTCAGAGACTGTAATCGTTACTAGAGATAAAACGTCGAACTAGCTCGATCTAAATTTTATCACAACAATTATACACAAACATTCGTTAAAGCGATTTATTTACACGCTTATATCGTTTCTAATCGCATGCTGAATGGAATACGAAAACGTACTAACCTGGTGGTTCCTGTTCGTCTTCCTCCGCGATATTATCCAGCTCCGCGTACGCGGACAATTCGGCCTGACGATTCCGGTTCCCTTCTTCCAACGCGGCTAACTCCAAGTCGATGTCTTGTAAATAACACTGCGCGAGGACCGAGAATAAATTAGTAATACTTGGTGATCGAGGCATCGGGAATAAATAGCTAGCTTACATTGCTCACTTGGGGAATGTTGGTCGACGCGGAGTCGTCGACGTCTCTGAGCCCTAGGACAGCTTGGTGGAACTCCAACAGGTCGTCGCCGATTAATTTCTGAACGAAATTCGCCGGGACGAGGCCGCGTCTACCGTCGAGCGTTTCCGCGTCGAGGAAACCGTCTTCGTCCGGTTGTCCCCAAACGAGAAGATAATCGCCGCCCTGTACGGGCAACTCCGCCTCCGGGTTCTCGTTCGGCGAGTGCTGAAACGGCTCGTAAGTGANTTGTTCTATCGTTGAAAAACTAGGGGTGACTCGGCTCGAGTTTCCTCACAATCCGAAACTAATTCCTCACTCGAATTTTTGAGTACACCCCTAAAATCGTAGATTAACCGAACAGATCGGCGGTTCGGAGAGTTCGATTTGTTACGGACATGGATCAGGCCAGATTCGAGTACATCGGAATGATTGAAAATTATAACAAATTTAATCCTCTATAATTTACGCGTCTGGCCCTTAAAATTTCTATAAAAATCGAACTCTCCGTCGACCCCGTAACAAAAGCAATTAATCTACGAGCAGTGAAATCGTCTTTCTACCGGAGAAGAAGCATAATTAGTACACGGTGTGTCGTGCAAGTATGTTTGTATGTATGTATGTACCTTGAATATACATATTCGCGCTGGGTAATGCGTTCAGAAGAAACATTGTACGAACGAGCTGTGTAAAGTACGTAGTTACGTTGGAACAGGGAAATGCAATATTACTTGAACATACAAATCGCTATTTAAGTCAGAGACTGTAATCGTTACTAGAGGTAAAACGTCGAACTAGCTCGATCTAAATCTGATCACAACAATTATACACGAACATTCGTTAAAGCGATTTATTTACACGCTTATATCGTTTCTAATCGCATGCCGAATGGAATACGAAAACGTACTAACCTGGTGGTTCCTGTTCGTCTTCCTCCGCGATATTGTCCAGCTCCGCGTACGCGGACAATTCGGCCTGACGATTCCGGTTCCCTTCTTCCAACGCGGCTAACTCCAAGTCGATATCTTGTAAATAACACTGCGCGAGGACCGAGAATAAATTAGTAATACTTGGTGATCGAGGCATCGGGAATAAATAGCTAGCTTACATTGCTCACTTGGGGAATGTTGGTCGACGCGGAGTCGTCGACGTCTCTGAGCCCTAGGACAGCTTGGTGGAACTCCAACAGGTCGTCGCCGATTAATTTCTGAACGAAATTCGCCGGGACGAGGCCGCGTCTACCGTCGAGCGTTTCCGCGTCGAGGAAACCGTCTTCGTCCGGTTGTCCCCAAACGAGAAGATAATCGCCGCCCTGTACGGGCAACTCCGCCTCCGGGTTCTCGTTCGGCGAGTGCTGAAACGGCTCGTAAGTGAAACGAGCGATATAAACGTAACATCTGCCTTTGCCGGGTATGTCGAGCATGTCGACCTGACCCTCGGAGACGATATTGTCGTTGGTCAGTCGATCCAGGGGGTTGGACAGTATACTGCTGGGTATCTTCGGCATCTGTCTCGGGCTGAGAAAGTGGTGACTCGTCGTCGCGGGTACCGTCGGCGAGCTGGCGCGTAAACTCTGTTGAATCTGCTGGATGATCGCCTGCTGCTGAAGCTGATTGGCCTGGGACTGCGCGGAGAGCTGCTGCATCGCTTGGAGGGGATCGTTTATCGCTTGTAACAAGCCCGTTGACGTGGTTCCTGGGAGAATCGAAGAAAACGAGGTATAAAACGCCGCCGTCGCGTGAGCCGTCGAACCGCGGGGGAGAGGACAAGGTTTTCGCTTACCTGAGCCGACGCCCGATGTGCCAAAAGCATTGGTCCCGACGGTGGAGTAAGTCGATCCGCTATTGGCGAAACTGCTCTGTACGCTCGAGAAGGGAAGAACGGTCTGCGGTACACTGGTCAGCGCACCCAGGGTGGAATGATAGGAGCTCGTCGAATACGGTGGCAACGAGGGCAACGTGGTTTGCGTCATGCTCGTCTGAGGAACGGAGTAGTTGTGATGCGACAATTGAGTACCAAAGCTACTCGCCCCTGTGCTATACGTTCCGTTCGGGTGCGACGTAATGGACAAACTTGGATATGTCGTTGCCTGCGAACAGCGAAGTCCCAATTCATTTTTGTTTCAATACAAGTTCGGGAGGGTTCGAGCGATGTTCGACGCTAAACCCGTCGACGGATTCGCACAGTTTTTATACGTGAGCGCGATACGAGCCGGCACGGGTTTAGCGTTAAATGGTCGGGTCCGACTCGCCGCCGGGGGTTTCGTACCTGCTGACTTCCGTTCAATTGAAAAGTTTGGGCGGTCTGCGTGGGCTGCGTATAATGAGGCATTACGCTTTGACTGGATGACGTCAGGTACGTTGTAGAGGCCGGATGTTGTTGCGGCTGTTGTTGCTGCTGGAGCGGCTGCTGATAAGTTTGCGTATGTGGATAACTCTCCTGGTATTGATTGCTCGTGTAATGGGTGTGCGTTTGTTGTTGCTTCTGCTGTGTCTGCAGAGCGGTTTGGGAGTGAGAGCTTTGCAGCTCGGTGTGAGTCGGTTGCTGGTACTGTTGCATCTTTTGTTGGAACACCGGTTGCGATTGACTAGTGGAGAGTGACGGAGCCGGTGGAATCGGTTCGCTGTAGTGATACGGAGGTCCGTTCGGTGTCAACGGCGGACAGCCGGGCATCATTGGCGTTAGGGGCATGGGTGAACCTGCATACTGTTTCAAATTCNGTCGCGGGAATTTCGTTGTCTCTTTAAATCCCGATTCGCTGAGATCTGGTCTGCGCGCGAAAGGTCAGTAGGACGCGAGAGGGAAACGCACCTATTATCTTGTTCTATCTTCGCTATTATTCTGTCGATCTCGGAACCAGCCGGAGGCCAAGTAGTCGGGACCGTCGAGTGTCCGACCATCGGCATCGGCCCTCTGCTTCGCGCACGCCTCAGACTCGTCAGTTCCAAAGACAATTCCTCGTGCCTGACCATCTGTAATTCCGTCTTCTTCTCGAGCTCTCTTATCTTCGATTGCAGTGCCTCGACCGATTCCGGGCCTTGATACCGTCCTGCTATCTTTTCGCGTAGCTGACTCTGTGCTTCCGCGTGTTGCCGCTCCAGGTCCGTTTTTCGAGCTTCCGTTTCACGCATTTGCTACAAACAAATGAATCCGCGATTACGGGCCGTCCGTCCGTCCGGAATCACCGTGTCTACGGGCAGAGGACACGGCGAACAACGCGTAATCATAGTAAACGATCGGAAGAATTCGTCAGCAATTACACGAGACCGAGATACAACGTCTAGCTCCGTTTAATACCCGCGGCTGAAGGTAGATAACCACCGTTAATAACCTGAAGGGACGCCTAGTTGGGAGTATGATCCATGACGAGAATCATCCGCGCGACATTAGTAATGAAAGGGGCTTTTGTATTCTGAATGCCTCCGAGCTAAGTACAATCGAACTTACACTTGCATCGAACGTACCCGACACAAACTCTCTCTCTGGCTCTCGCCGGCTACATGCTTAATGTTGAAAAACGATCGAGCCGCGGGAACGAGAACCGAGAGGGTCGATCAAAAATTTGTTAAAACGCTGCGTGAGTCATCTTTTTAATTAAGGCGAATCTCGGTCCGGTCAGAATTCGCTCAGGACATCGATATCTACTGGCCGACGAACACCGCGTTGATACGCTTCTGACCTCGCCGAAAATGATCAAGCGAAAAGTGTGTCGNATTCGTTCCAAGGGGAGGGGAGAACGTGATGAGACGCGGTACGGGAACGGACGGGTGCCGAGAGAAACGGGGGCGGTCGGGGGGTGCGTACGAGCAGATTGAACAGAAACGAATGATTATTTACATACGTGACCCAGTTGAGTCGGCATCCCGAGGCTCAAAGCGTGCGGATGAGGTGGATGCTGGTGCTGGCCGAGATTTGGGAGGTTCTCCGAGCTAGATCGCAAAATACCCTGTGTCACCGTTACCGAGGGTTGCTGCGTCGTAATGGTGCCCCGAGCGTGGTCCAGTTCGTGTGCCATCCTGCTAACGCTGTCCCGATAAAATAAAATGCTCAGATAAGATTAACGACGTTGGAAAACAACGGAGGTATCGATCGCTCGGAAGTGAAATATTAATAGGCCTCGTCGCAGAGATGACAAACTTTCCAGTTTCGAAATATTTTTATCTCACTCGCAGGGAACAAAATATCTCTCATGGAATATTCACTGGTCGTAATCGTCGCGGTTTTCGTAACATCGAATACACCGTATTGTTCATAGTACTCTTTAAGTATTTTCTACAGAATCGAATTTATGAGNCAATTGAAAAGTTTGGGCGGTCTGCGTGGGCTGCGTATAATGAGGCATTACGCTTTGACTGGATGACGTCAGGTACGTTGTAGAGGCCGGATGTTGTTGCGGCTGTTGTTGCTGCTGGAGCGGCTGCTGATAAGTTTGCGTATGTGGATAACTCTCCTGGTATTGATTGCTCGTGTAATGGGTGTGCGTTTGTTGTTGCTTCTGCTGTGTCTGCAGAGCGGTTTGGGAGTGAGAGCTTTGCAGCTCGGTGTGAGTCGGTTGCTGGTACTGTTGCATCTTTTGTTGGAACACCGGTTGCGATTGACTAGTGGAGAGTGACGGAGCCGGTGGAATCGGTTCGCTGTAGTGATACGGAGGTCCGTTCGGTGTCAACGGCGGACAGCCGGGCATCATTGGCGTTAGGGGCATGGGTGAACCTGCATACTGTTTCAAATTCTCGATGGAGGTGCGTTCGTTCCAAGGGGGGGAGGGGAGAACGAGATGAGACGCGGTACGGGAACGGACGGGTGCCGAGAGAAACGGGGGCGGTCGGGGGGTGCGTACGAGCAGATTGAACAGAAACGAATGATTATTTACATACGTGACCCAGTTGAGTCGGCATCCCGAGGCTCAAAGCGTGCGGATGAGGTGGATGCTGGTGCTGGCCGAGATTTGGGAGGTTCTCCGAGCTAGATCGCAAAATACCCTGTGTCACCGTTACCGAGGGTTGCTGCGTCGTAATGGTGCCCCGAGCGTGGTCCAGTTCGTGTGCCATCCTGCTAACGCTGTCCCGATAAAATAAAATGCTCAGATAAGATTAACGACGTTGGAAAACAACGGAGGTATCGATCGCTCGGAAGTGAAATATTAATAGGCCTCGTCGCAGAGATGACAAACTTTCCAGTTTCGAAATATTTTTATCTCACTCGCAGAGAACAAAATATCTCTCATGGAATATTCACTGGTTGTAATCGTCGCGGTTTTCGTAACATCGAATACACCATATTGTTCATAGTACTCTTTGAGTATTTTCTACAGAATCGAATTTATGAATCGCGGGAATTTCGTTGTCTTTTTAAATCCCGATTCGCTGAGATCTGGTCTGGGCGCGAAAGGTCAGTAGGACGCGAGAGGGAAACGCACCTATTATCTTGTTCTATCTTCGCTATTATTCTGTCGATCTCGGAACCAGCCGGAGGCCAAGTAGTCGGGACCGTCGAGTGTCCGACCATCGGCATCGGCCCTCTGCTTCGCGCACGCCTCAGACTCGTCAGTTCCAAAGACAATTCCTCGTGCCTGACCATCTGTAATTCCGTCTTCTTCTCGAGCTCTCTTATCTTCGATTGCAATGCCTCGACCGATTCCGGGCCTTGATACCGTCCTGCTATCTTTTCGCGTAGCTGACTCTGTGCTTCCGCATGTTGCCGCTCCAGCTCCGCTTTTCGAGCTTCCGTTTCACGCATTTGCTACAAACAAATGAATCCGCGATTACGGGCCGTCCGTCCGTCAAGAATCACCGTGTCTACGGGCAGAGGACTCGACGAACAACGCGTAATCATAGTAAATGATCGGAAGAATTCGTCAGCAATTACACGAGACCGAGATACAACGTCAAGCTCCGTTTAATACCCGCGGCTGAAGGTAGATAACCACCGTTAATAACCTGAAGGGACGCCTAGTTGGGAGTATGATCCATGACGAGAATCATCCGCGCGACATTAGTAATGAAAGGGGCTTTTGTATTCTGAATGCCTCCGAGCTAAGTACAATCGAACTTACACTTGCATCGAACGTACCCGACACAAACTCTCTCTCTGGCTCTCGCCGGCTACATGCTTAATGTTGAAAAACGATCGAGCCGCGGGAACGAGAACCGAGAGGGTCGATCAAACATTTGTTAAAACGCCGCGTGAGTTATCTTTTTAATTAAGGCGAATCTCGGTCCGGTCAAAATTCGCTTAGGACACCGATATCTACTGGCCGACGAACACCGCGTTGATACGCTTCTGACATCGCCGAAAATGATCAAGCGAAAAGTGTGTCGGAAATATGATCATTACGTGCACATCACCTTCGTACGTAATCATTCTGATTCTGTTAGTGTCGTGAGTAGGATAAATGTGCCCATAATTATGAAAGTGGTCTAAGTCAAAATTTTTTGAAAAATGAGTTTATCACTTATTTTACACTAGATTCATAATGTGGTATGAAATAACTAACGAACTAATTTTTCAAAAAATTTTGACTTAGACCACTTTCATAATTATGGGCACAAATGTAATCCTTCGATTCTGGCAGCGAACAGCAAACGAGGAGAGCAAGTTCGTTCGTTCGGAAAAGAAGTCGGAAAATGTTGAAAACAAAATTTGCGGTAATTTATCTCGGACCCACGCGACGCGAACGATGAAGGAAATACTTTCGAGAATCGAAGAACACTGGGAAAGAGTCGCGTTGACGCTCACCTCGAGGATGGATTCATGAACCGCGTCCTGCATGATGGTGGTTTTCGTGGAGGTGGTAATCCCAACAGCAGATCCGGTATCCTGCAGCTGCGGAGCCTGAGGTGCCGTGGAAGCGCCACCTCCAACACCACAGCACTGCAACATCCCTGAAGTCTGAAACCCTCGCCCGTCTTTATCACGGCCAGTCCCTATCGATCTACCGTGTATCTAGGAGCTATCTTAATTAATTGGCGGCTTTTGCGGGGCCAGCCAGGCTGCACACGACGATCCCCACGATCAGCCGTACGATTCTCTGGGTGCGAAAAGAAACTCTTTTTTCATCGTGCCCCGTGACACCCCCCGGATATACCCTCGCGCGGAACCGACTGAAAACAGTCTGCAGCACGTATATAGTTCATGAAAAAAGATACTTTTCGCGTCGAACCCTTTGTACACCGTGCCGGCGACGAGGGGCCGAAAACAGGCACGCACTCTGTTCCTCTCTCTGGCGCCTACTCCGCCGCTCGTATAGATCCACGGTCCAATTTAAAACGGTACGCGGAAACCTTCCGAAACATTCCTTGGCCCGTGGCGTGCATCGGACGGAAAACGGAATCGATGACACATCGGCCGATGTACGAAGGGTTAAACGAAAACCAGAATCAACATGCCGCATAGGAGCCGCGATAACGCACGTCGCAACCGATTCCGTGGCAACGACACGTGGACGGACGGTGTGCGCGTGAAACCCGGACAGGTTTAAAGCGCGATTGATAAACGAAAATCAACCGCAGCGACGGTGTTTCTAAACGGGAGATGTTCGATCAACGGGATTACTGGCAACAGGTTCTCCGAGATTAAAAGTTGACTAGCGCGTTTAAACGTCGAGCGTCGAGATTCTTTACGGCAGATTCGTTACGCGTTGGGAAATAGACGTTCCTCCCGAGAACTCGCCGACTCTTTGCCACTCATCTTCAACGGGTATATGTATACGCTTGGGAGGAGAGGAATTGCTGTCGTAGACACGCGTACGCAAGTAATCGTAATCCCCAGCGGTGACCAAGTCCCGAAATTCGTTCGGCGAATTAGACGTTCTTTGGAAACGGGCAGCGGTGAATATTTCGCGAAATCCTCGGAAGCTCGAGCGATCAACAATTTGTCGTATTCCGCCGCGTTTAAGTAGTCTAATAGGTTTCTTTCTTACATCATTGCGACCGAGAAGTATGTTGGTCGGAGCTTAAATTTTGCTGACAAGATGACCAAGTATTAACCGTGAAAAGCGACGAGAGAATATTATGCGGCAAACGGGTCTCGGGGACGAGAACGAAATCGTAGCCGAAATGATTTAGCGAGAGAGTATAGAACGGCGGCGGCGATTCTTTCGTCCGTTAACGTCGTTCGTACCTGACAACACGTTCAATCGAATCCACACACACGGGTCGGTCTCGTCCGCTGATTCAACTTTTACCTCGTTCGATCGTACGACAAGTGTCGCGGAAAAAAGTGTCCAAGCGTGGCTCCGTTCCTGCTCGATAATTCCGTCGGCCCTCGAACCGTTTCCCTTAAAGTGTTTAAAGTCAACTTTCACTGAGGGGTTCGCCCCGTTTTACGAGGACGACGGCTCGATTTCACCGGTTGAACCATCGCACTTGAGTAATTCAGTCACGGTCAGGGGAGACATCTTAATCCAGCGAAGAATTTTGGCGCAAGTG
>SMSR01016138.1:152740-199577 GCA_019453355.1 Ceratina japonica | reverse complement strand
TTTTGTCCATCAATATGAATTTAGAAGTGCGGTTTTAGGTCGTTTCTTAGGCTCACGGGCGACAGTCAGAGAAAGCCGGAATAAAAATGCACTCCGGCTAGTTTTTACGTTTTTCCATATTCGCCGTGACGACGACCATTTTTAAAACAACAAGATACCACCGCGGAACGCTAACCCGAATGTACGAGGAGCGTGACGATATTTTATACGGCGCGTGTGCGCTGCCAAAATGCACTTTGCCATTCCGCTGTACAGTTGACGGCAGCATAAATAGACGTCCAACGTTACACCCTTCGATCATTTAGAACGCGTGCCGCCAACAATTCTTGCGCCTACATTAGAACGGCTGAATACTAAAAATACGAGAAACACGATTCTCGCACAGCTCTTGAAATTTCGCATGAAATCGTTCAAAACCGAGAGGATATGCAGATTAATCTGGCCGACAAATTTATACACGTCAGATAAAACCGTTGTTGTTAAATCTTTGGTTATTTAAAATAAAATCTGCAAAGTCTTGCTTTATATGTGCTACGTATGTACATATATGTACTGGAATCTCTCTTGTGTTTGGGAGCCTGCGTTATGAGAGTAAAGAACCTCTTCATTTATGCATGTTCACGTAACTACGCACCCTTCTTTGCATAGGAAACTCGTAGCGCACTGACTACAGAGAAGAGAACAGCTTCCACCCTTTGTAAAAGAATTATAAGAACACAAGAATTGCAGTCATTTACATTCCTCTTCGTCATCTGCATATTTATTGACAACTGTCCCAGTTCGCAGTTAAATTCCAGAGACAGCTTGTTAAACAGATACTTTCATGATTTAATAATTGAGGATACATTAATCAAACTAAATTAAATTATTCTATATTATTTTATCCATAATGTATTCGGGAGTATCGTGAATTAATACCGCGAATCGTTGTCAATTTTACAAGAACACGTTGACTGTGAATCGATAATTTGCTAACGACGAATAGTTTTGTCATTGTTACGGCGGATCAGCGATACAGAACGGAGGAAAACGCGGTACAACTCGACGGCGGAGTATCGGTGTACAAACAGCAACGATAATTCGAAATTTCGGAACTGCCCGGGGCGTCAATCCTTTACCAACGCGAAAATTTAAAGCTCCGCTACGTGAAATTATTATTGCTCCGGCTAACGAACGGGTCGAATGCGAACGGATTTAACTTTCCCTATTAAGGAAAGGTTTAACGATGTAAAATCCGCGAATTTCTCTGCTTCCGGATTCGGGATCCCGCGGAGTTGCAATTTAAACGATATCGCGGGGATTAACGCATCCAGCTTTTCCACTACCTCCGTACTTCTTCCTTCAGGTACTAATACAAATTCATTCAACTGTTTGAACATCCGGGCTCGAAATGATCCCTTCTTGACAGACGGGTTTATTGCAGAGTGAAAAGTAGATGAAACGAGAAGTAATTAAATGCACAATAGATAATTTATTGTAATAATATATTATTTGTGATAATATTACTTTTATTAGTGATAGTAATTGTATAATTTTTTATAATTTAAGAATATTTTAAAGTTGAAATAACGTCAATTTCGAGGACATTATTTAAGATATCCAATAAAAAGTATGCAAAATTAAGAATTACAGGACAGTCCAATTAAAAAATTCCAAGACTGTACATTAGAATATAGATTAATTTTATAATCTTTACTCTTCGGTAATTATCATACAAGCTGCTTCAAGACGTTATCACTAAACCTACTTTATAAATAGATTAATCGAAATATAATAGTACAATGTGCTTTACATATTAATCGATACAATAGACTTGTATAATAGAAATAAGCTGACGGGTTTCACGAAGTGACTTGTAACTGGCACGGCGCGCGGACAGGTAGACACGGACCTGATGAAACGTAACGGTAACGGATGTTCCTGATTCAGAAAGGACGTTCGACTTCCGGTGCAGCTGCAGCGAGCCATGGCCACGGAGGCAGAAGCCACAAGGGAGGCTCGGGCCAAAGTGATTGCAGCGGAAGGAGAGATGCTGGCGTCCCGGGCGCTGAAAGAGGCCAGCGACGTCATTTCCATGAGTCCGGCTGCTCTTCAGGTACCGCTTCTTCCTGGACCTCAAAGATATCTTTGTACTTGCATTAAACCATACGTCGACCGGCCGCCCAGCCGGTCTCTCACAACGTAACACTCTCTTTATTAATTAAATTGCGTGGTTTAATTAAATTCTTGTTTTACGTCCGACACATGGATTCGAAAACGTTCGCAGTAGATGCACAACGAGAGAATGCTTCTACTTTTGGTTACACCATTTCAAGCTTGGTATATATATTATTGGATTGAATTCGAATTTTTATTTAAAAATATGTATTTTGTATGGAAATTTCTTTTGCTTGGAAATTTCTTTCATACATTTTGTATTACATTTGTTGAGATAATATTGTATGCTTTATCTCGTGGCTGCATATTTATATTCTGTAGACTACAAATTTTTACCCTTCCATCATATCCTGTGTTTTTAGATTACATTTTTTATTCTCTAAATTTTTATGCATTACAGTCTTCACATTTTATACACATCCAAGCTGTCTAAAAATCCATAATCCCTTAACAGCTCATAGTTTAGAATAATAAAATTGACATGTGATCGTAGTTACGTTATCTGCAAACCCTGAGCAGCATATCTGCGGAGAAGAATTCAACGATCATCTTCCCGTTGCCGGTCGAGCTATTAATTCCGTTCCTGGGACCGAGCGCTCATCACCAGACACCTCGACCACCCCCGGAGCAACTTCCCCCGAAGCATTTGAAGCTGCCGCCGAAGATCCTGAACGTCGAAACCCCCGGCACGCCCAAATGAAGAAGGAGTACATTGGATTGTAACTGTTCTTAGAGGAATTCCGATAATAAATCCGAATACTTGGGAAAATAGTTACGCGAGCTTGTTCCAATTCCGTGTCAGATTAACCGCGGGACTATTGATCTCTGATAGACGCCAGAACAAGCGGGCAGGTAGATAGATAGGTGATCGTCGGGGTAGACACTTTGATTGAAATCCGATACACGTGTACTCGGCGTAAGATACGACGAGGTTCGCGGTGATTGACAAAGGGTACAGCGGAACGATCCCCGTCCCTCCGGCAAACGTTTTGATTAGAAGCTGATTTTCCGTCCGCACGGAACGCGACAAATAAATAGGCAAACTCTCCCCGTGACGTCCCCCGTTTGATCTGCGTGGTGAAAAGAAAATACGCGCGGCCGAGTGCGACGGGCGACTCGCCGATGCAAATGAGGAAGTGCAGGAAAATGGGGAGCGCGCGTTCGCTTCGTTGAATCGGGTAAAATGAAAGGACAGCTCGAGTCGAAACTGTTTCGCTGACACCGAGTTTCCTTGTGGCGACGCGCGTTTATAACGAGGACGACGCGGACGTCGAGACTATTAGCTCAGTGCATGTCAAGCATCGCGTTTTTCAAATAAATATCCTGACTATGATGTAAAAATAAATGGTGTGCTCCTGCGCATCCGGATTAGCTAACAGAAAGCACTTCCCAATAATAAGGACTGAAAAGAATGTTCCACATGCTATTTCTTGCGTTGCCATTCCAATTTTTGCACAATTTTACTGAATAACCTGGCATTTTAATATTATTTATAAAACAACACATTTCTCAATGCAAATAAACCGCGACTGAAATAAACCACGAAGCAGTAATAGTTGTTAAAACTGAGGCTGACTTGGGAGCACAATTCTAACTATAAAACGTCATATATTTAATGCACCTAGAAAATATCAGTATCTCAGATGTATTATAGTAGAAACTGCGATCACCGGAAATATCTCGTGAATTATAATTATTATAACTCGAAAAATGTAGAAGTTAACAATAATTGTCCGTCTGTTAACTAACTACAAAAAGGAGGATCACAGGCTGTGATGCGTATATGTATATACGTATATTCGCGTAGGAATTCAGAGGTGAACGAGCCCCCAGAGAGAATTCCGGCGTCACGTTCTGGGCGTTACCGGCGTGCCGTGAAAACGCGTGCGACCCCCCGTCGGCGTCGCGTTACACGCGGAAGCTTGAACTCGAGGAAAAGTGAAACGTACGTGCCATGTCGTTATGAAACGGTCTGCGAAAACGAAAATTGCATGCCGTACGTTGAAATTTGCTTATCGGACGGCAAACGCGACCCCCTTGCCGATTTCATGAGTCCACGCACTTATTTGTGGAACGAAATAAGAACTCGACCCCTGCAAGGGTGAGTTCATCAAACTATTTTTCGAAAAGCACTATGTAATCTATTTGTACAGCTCTTATCGTGCTTTAACCCTTTCGAGACTCTTGGGACGCATACAGAGTCGGGCAATAACTCTGTCCACCTCGAATTTTGTCGTTATTTGTAACAATATCAANCCCCCTTGCCGATTTCATGAGTCCACGCACTTATTTGTGGAACGAAATAAAAACTCGACCCCTGCAAGGGTGAGTTTATCAAACTATTTTTCGAAAAGCACTGTATAATCTATTTGTACAGCTCTTATCGTGCTTTAACCCTTTCGAGACTCTTGGGACACATACAGAGTCGGGCAATAACTCTGTCCACCTCGAATTTTGTCGTTATTTGTAACAATATGAAAAAATTCTAGGTGGGCAGAGTTATTGCCCCACCCTGTACGTGTCCCAAGAGTCTCGAAAGGGTTAAAGCACGATAAAAGTTGCACAAATAAATTACATAGTGCTTTTCAAAAAATCGTTTGATGAACTCATCCTTTCAGGTGTCGAATTTTCATTCTGTTACAAATAACGACAAAATTCAAGGTGGCCCCACCCTGTATATCCCAGTCAAGTCACAGAGATCCGTATCGAATGGATTAAAGCTCTTTATTCTCGATTCACGCGTGATCATTGATTAAATCGATGCAACGTTGTACTTCGTTCGAAAACAAGTTTCACGTGGAATAAATCGGTCGCGTTGCCAGGTGTTTGACGAGTTTGGGCAAGTTTAAAAGCCGTGCATAATGAAAATACGGCGCGGGCAGCGCGCGACTTCGCCGGGCCGTTGCGGTAGAGGGTTAAATTGGCTGGCCGCGATAAAAATAATTAAATTCGTTACGCCCGGTGTCAAAAACAACCGGCCGCCGCCGCCGCCGCGCTGCACCGGCCGGCAGCCATTACACGTTGCGCGAACAAGAAATGAACAGAAAGTATAAATTTCAATTTTATTAGCGCACCGGCTCGCACGTGGGGCAGCGTACACGGCGGGCGGGCGGGTTGGGCGCGGGTACGGGCCGCCGGCGTGCTTACTTCCTTCCTTCCGTTTTTTAACAGAACGAAATATCCCGGGCGTAATGTATGCAGAATGTTTTATAAACAACGGAGGAGCTTTAACGCGGACTATTATTTACGCGGAAAATTCTTCCGTGAATTATGACCGGTTGTTAACCGTGCCACGACACGCGGGTCCGACCGGGATTAAAGAGTCCCTCCGTCGCG
Organism: Ceratina japonica; assembly: GCA_019453355.1. Lineage (NCBI taxonomy): Eukaryota > Metazoa > Arthropoda > Insecta > Hymenoptera > Apidae > Ceratina > Ceratina japonica. Next base: position 194,084 of record SMSR01016138.1, on the reverse strand, counting down.
CGCTCGCCGCTGCTAAAAACACCCTACAAAGTACATATTCCGTTAAAAAAGTAATCCATCGCGGACCGGGCTGGCTAAGCCCTACAACCGATAAACAACTGACGACACGGCTCAGCGACATGCGAAACGATGCAACAAACCGACGCGGCACGTACGTACGCGAAATCGTAACTCGTAATTAATTACCTCGGCGAAAAAAAAACCGGTGACTTCAGTTCTTGATTAAAAAGTATCGTTAAAAATACTGATTAAGGAGAACGGATTTTCTCGTATGACGGCGAGAGTCCATTTGGGAAGCTGACAATCAGCATCGAAGGCTGGCAATTAATAATAATAAAGCAGACGGTCCGGAGGATTATTAGTTCCCTCGGCTCAAATATTTGTCAGCGAAATTAATTCGTCCACGTCACAACGAAACGTCATACAGACGCGTATAATCCGAAGAGATAACCATCAGGATATACAGCAATTACGGTTATAACAAGAACGCGGCCCCGCTCCTCCCCGTAGACCGTCCCGAGCTAAGCATCCAGCTGTTTATGCGTTATCCTCCTTTATGAATGGATCAAAGGTGGATTTTTGGCGATGCTTCNGATTTTCTCGTATGACGGCGAGAGTCCATTTGGGAAGCTGACAATCAGCATCGAAGGCTGGCAATTAATAATAATAAAGCAGACGGTCCGGAGGATTATTAGTTCCCTCGGCTCAAATATTTATCAGCGAAATTAATTCGTCCACGTCACAACGAAATGTCATACAGACGCGTATAATCCGAAGAGATAACCATCAGGATATACAGCAATTACGGTTATAACAGGAACGCGGCCCCGCTCCTCCCCGCAGACCGTCCCGAGCTAAGCATCCAGCTGTTTATGCCTTATCCTCCTTTATGAATGGATCAAAGGTGGATTTTTGGCGATGCTTAGCTATTTAATATAACGTGGAGTTTCAATGCTCTTTGAAGCATCAGCGAAAATTGCGGGACGTCATTCGAAATTAATTCGAAGGTAGCTTTCAAAATTTTCCGCCCGATGACGGCAGCGAAACTCGACTAATTAATTCCGATACGATGCGACGAGTTCGTAGAAAAGTCAAACGACGGAAACGCTGCTCGCGTCACAAGCTTTTCGAGAAAATCGCCGCGGTAACAGGGGCGGGACGGGGGAATGGCCGTCGTCCATGATCGCGTCCCCCGCGATTTATCAGCGAGGAAAGCGGAAACGAATTTCGTTGGAAGACACGGGGAGACGCGTTTACGGGCGAACGTCCTTTTCAGCGGCTCGCATGCCAGAAATGCCATTCCTGGACAGAATACGGCGACGCGCGACGAGAATCTCCCAGAGAACGAAGTTTCGTCCGTCGCCCATGGCAGTTTGCGAAAGCAAACATTTCAACCGGAAATTTGCGCAGCGACAATTTGAATACCGTTCGTCGCGTCTGAGACGTCGCAGCCACTGATTGCTTACGAATTTCCGTGAAATCTGTTGATTGTCCGGCCGGCCCGTTTCACCTAAGTACACGTGCTTCAATCCTCGTCGAAAGACGGGACGCGCGACTCTCAACAAGGGGTGGGTTCCGTTGATTAGCGACGAATTCCATTTTACAGCGAAATTGATATTGCAATTAATGGGCGTTCGAATGAGCGCCGATATTTTACCGATACTCAGTCGAACGAGGCGGTGGAAATGGTGGACGGAACGGAACGGTTCCCGGGTAACAAAGGCGGGGGGAATTAACGGGCGAGCGGAATATGCAAAAAGACAACATTATCATACATTATGAAGAGATTCCACGGTGGCTGAGCCCTTTTCAAAGCTCGGCCCGGGATATTCACCGTGAAACGAAAGAGAAAGATAGGGGTGGCTCTGAGCCCGGTCTCGAATACCGCTCTCGACGCGGAGGGCTTTCCGAGTATGCATTCATCGAATCTGATAACTTTCATCGCGGCGTCTATCGGGACGGCATGGAAGCCGTGCAGCTTGTTTTTCGCGTTACATTCGGAAATCCGATTCAGGCGTACGGATAATAAACGCTCGCAAAGAACCGGCGGTATTGTAGTCCGGGAGACGGGATTCACGACCTCGCCCACCCCTTAATGCCCCGTAATTTCTTGGACGATAATTAGCGGAGCGGGAGCGACCGCCTCGGCTTACCGTTGCAATTAAAAATTTTTGCATTCCACGTCCCTCACCGTGTCGACGACGTGACGAATATACACGTCCGCCGGCCCCCTATATTTCTCCCGTAAACGTGTGTGTCTATTCAAAACAACGAGCTTAGGGCATTAACCCTCTTATTTCAGCGTGACACATGTGTCCGCGACGGTTTTGTTTTATTTACTTAATCCGACTAGGTACATTTATGCGAGTGCAGAGAAACATTTCATTCTCCTATGAGTGAATTAAAGTACCGGCTACGCCAACACGGCGAGAATTATTCTTTTGTAAAACAAGACGAACGTGTACGAAACATTCATTACTTCTCTGATCCCTTTCCATTTTTACCCCTGGTGATTAAACCGTTCCGTGATTTTTATGAAAACAACAATTTTTTCAATATTTTTGCAAAAATTCGAGATTACGTTTTGTTATTTAAATTTTNCCGTGAAACGAAAGAGAAAGATAGGGGTGGCTCTGAGCCCGGTCTCGAATACCGCTCTCGACGCGGAGGGCTTTCCGAGTATGCATTCATCGAATCTGATAACTTTCATCGCGGCGTCTATCGGGACGGCATGGAAGCCGTGCAGCTTGTTTTTCGCGTTACATTCGGAAATCCGATTCAGGCGTACGGATAATAAACGCTCGCAAAGAACCGGCGGTATTGTAGTCCGGGAGACGGGATTCACGACCTCGCCCACCCCTTAATGCCCCGTAATTTCTTGGACGATAATTAGCGGAGCGGGAGCGACCGCCTCGGCTTACCGTTGCAATTAAAAATTTTTGCATTCCACGTCCCTCACCGTGTCGACGACGTGACGAATATACACGTCCGCCGGCCCCCTATATTTCTCCCGTAAACGTGTGTGTCTATTCAAAACAACGAGCTTAGGGCATTAACCCTCTTATTTCAGCGTGACACATGTGTCCGCGACGGTTTTGTTTTATTTACTTAATCCGACTAGGTACATTTATGCGAGTGCAGAGAAACATTTCATTCTCCTATGAGTGAATTAAAGTACCGGCTACGCCAACACGGCGAGAATTATTCTTTTGTAAAACAAGACGAACGTGTACGAAACATTCATTACTTCTCTGATCCCTTTCCATTTTTACCCCAAGTGATTAAACCGTTCCGTGATTTTTATAAAAACAACAATTTTTTCAATATTTTTGCACAAATTCGAGATCACGTTTTGTTATTTAAATTAAAAAAAATGCGTATATCCTGATATCTGCTCTAATGCACTCTAACACGTGGCTCCAACTTGTCACGTCCTTTAGCCCCACTTATTTCGCAAGAACTCGGCGCTAACTTTCGCCCCCCAACCCTTTGAGACCTGGACTAATTTTTGCACGGGAAAATTAACTGTGCCATTCCGGCGACACGATTTCCCCGCCTCGGCCGCGCTCTCACAATGGCCACACGGTAGACCTAATTTCCCCCGGTAAACTTCGCTTAGACGTCGTCCGTTCTCCGTTTTATTCTCGCCGTTTTAAGCACGCCGTTAGCGAGGCGAAGATTTTCACGTCCGAAACAAAGAAGCCGAGAGAGAGAGAGAGAGAGTAACAGCCACCTGGAAGGCGAAATTACCTGCCAGACGCGTAGAGATATCCGCGACACCTTCAATACGTGTCCCCCGAAATTGAGGCGTACGCCAGGTTACACTAGAGAATAATTCCGGCGAGCGAAATTAAGGGATGATCACGTTCATCCTCACTTATCCCCCAGCGAAGACGTGACTGGCTAAATAATAGGAGGCTGTTGCCGCACCGGAACGCAACAACGTTAATCAGATTATCTGACAGGGAACCTAAACCGCCACTCGGGCTCGTGAAACTTCGGATTCATTTCTGACCCGGGAGGTTTTCGCTACGATCCCCTAAAGTATTTGACCGAACGGTGAAAGGATAAAGTCCGGCTGCGATCCAGATTCCGGCAATCCAGATATTTGCGATGGTCCTCCGCGAACAAGCTCTTCGGAAAACGAAAGAAGAAGAAGAAGAAGAAGTCTGCAATCCGGGACACGGCTATCTGGAATATTCCCGGGTCCGGCATATTCGGGATGCCCCGAACGAGAGGTGCTCGTAAATACGTACGTCGGTTCCCCGGCCGCGGTGTTACAATTTGCTCGAGTACCGCTCTATATGCATCCGGAAATATGGGGAACGAAGGACGAGACGGTATCTGAAAAGTTTTCGTATAGGATCAGCTTTTTGAAGAGGGCGGGATACGTACATGTATTCTTAACGACCCTCTTACATCTTTTAAGCAATTTCCTTATTCTGTCTGCGAACAACTTGAAACTTCTCCTTCAGGAAGGAGTCGTTTAAACTCCCGGTTTCGAGGATCACGTTCGCCTTCCTCGCGCGACTCATCAAGGCGTCACCGTACTTCCAAATTTTATGACGTATCAGTATACCGAGAACTTATACCCTCCGCTCTGCGAAATACTGCGAACTTTCGTTTTTATTTGGGAGATAGAAGGGTCGGGTGTATTAGCGATGACAAGAACGAGTAAACGGGGGAGGAGGTGGAGGGCAATTTATCTGTCGAAATGCACGATTAATGTTTCATCGGCAGGGACTCAACTTCCCTGGGATTTGCCGCGCGTCTCCGCAGACAAGGGACTCGCACGGGCGAACAATCTTTCTCCCACGGAATCCCTCTCCTTCCTCACGTGCCGGGAAATACTTTGGCCGTCCCGGCACGGGGCCCCGTTACCTACGAAATAATTTCTCGAAGGGATAGTCTGGAAATGAGTGAGTTATGTTGTCTGGAGTTTTACGCTTTATCCCCGGCGCGGCCGACGGAACGGTCGAACTTTACGGCGTGAAACGAAAGAGAGAGAGAGAGAGAGAGAGACGTGACCGGAGCTATATACTTATATGGATGCTCGGACAGGAAAAACCGGTCACTCCGTTTTCTGCTTTCCGACCGGCGACGATCGCCCAATTAAAAGTTACCGAATGCCCGGCGCTAAACAGCGGCAGCTTTGCCGCGTCGTAAACTGTTCGGAGAACTTATTATCCCAGCCGCCGGGATAATTGACGTCTCGGTTTTTTGTTCGACGACGACGCGACAAGGATGATCTCTTCTATTAAAATGATGAACGCCGGCCAGAAACGGCGAGAGTGGGTGGCGGAGAGACAAGGGTCGGTAACGAGTGGCCAAGGAGCAGGCCGGGAATACTTTCTGAATAAAATTATTCCGCCGTGCCCCGCTAATGCCTCTTCCAAAGAGGATTAAATGGGACCTACCGGTGAAACGGGGCGGGGTTCAATGAACCGGAAAGGGCCGGGGCTACGCGAAAAATGCGACGTAACCGTGTTTTATGTAATGGAACTGAACGCCGCGCTGCCGGTTTACTCCCACTTTGCTCCGGGGAGGGGAAAAAAAAAGAAAAAAATAGAAAGGAGGACTCTTTTTTCGGAAACTTTACTGCTCCCGCTGGTTCCATTAAAAGCGCAGAACGAATGGAAATGTTCGTGGATATAAAATCGCGAAATCCTCCCTGGGCACCCACGGCGCGCGAACCCTCTACAAATCTTTCCTAGAAATAGTTTTCCCCGTCTAAACACCCGTCGCTCGTTCAAGGGTGAAAAATTTCGTCCATTCGACCGTCGTCGACGCGAAGTCATAGTCGATGGCATTTCCCTTAAGGATTTTCAAAGACGGCTGTGGAGATTCGGCAGTCCACACGTACACCCACGTGGAATATGTGTACAGTCCTGCTCATAAATTCTCGTACAAAATCGTGGATAACTTCTTTATAAATCTGTATTTGATTTTGCACATAAAAGATCATACTTAGTTTAATGAGAATTTTCCCTTAGGAATTATAGTTAAAATAATAAACCACTGTCTTTTGCATTTTATTTATTTATATCTCTTCTTAACTTATGAATGAGAATGTATATTCCTGTGGCAATGAGACTTGACGACGGGAAGGATTATCGGAAACGGAAGAATCAGACGGGTCTGGCTATCGACAAAGCGGATCGCTAGCGGCCATTTGCGGTTGTTCGGCAACAACAATCGGGCCCATAAATAAGCTAGAAGGAAATCGAGCACGTAAGCCCTCGTGGACTTTTCCCTTCGTGGCCTGCCGTCGAAAACATATGGATACATACATTGTTCAATGCTGCAAGTATAGTATAAGAAAGAACAGTAGGCTCACTCATGGTGGCTTCTGTGATCTTATGAGTAACAGATTTAATTGTTATTTGTATGTATCTGCCGTAGGGTACAAAAAGGGTCCTATGCAATTTCCTTCTTGATCAAGAATTAACGCAACTGTGAAATCAAACGCTCTATACTCATCGCGTTCGATTCGCGATTAATTTAAATGCCCATAGTTGGTTTTATAGTTTCGACACGTAGGATGGGTATTAGGCGTGACGGTGGCCGTGTTTCATAAAAATGAAAACGGGGCTAAGGAGTTAACCCCCGCAGTGGGACGGCGCGGCGTTACTGCCACCACGGGTTTCATTATGCAGCCTCTTATAGTTGGCGTAACTCCCATTGGTCGTAAATATGAATTACGACTGGCCGAAATAGCTTGGCGCACCTTACTACTCCCCGTATCCACGTACGAAAGAACCCCGCCGCGGCGACCATTCACCACCCTCTAGCCCGGAACGACGATAATTTATTCCGGAGGCCCGGAGGACATCCCGTCCGATGAATGAGAATGGCCGTCAACCTTTTTTCACGTCCTCCGGGCCAACAACTGCCAGTAGCCGAGTAAAGAGTAAAGGATCCCGCCCCGGTGACGAGGCAGGAATTAAACGAGACGATTTGAACCGGCTCCAAACGATCCCAACCCCCGTCATCAACGGCGAACGTCGGACTTGGCTAGTTTCTTCTCCGCTATCTCCTCGAAACTTCAGCCCATCGACTAACCGGCACCCTTTGCTAACAGTACACGTTAATTACTAGTTATACTCAACACGCGATTCCATGTTTAACACTAGAACTATCAGCGATTGGCGTATGACAAAGTAACTTGTTTGTCAAGTTAATACATCATTTAAGAAAAGACGTAGCAATTTTTTATGAGTGAGAATTAAATAATAAACTGATAATGATAATAATAACAATTTAATAACAGTAATCTTCAAACTAATTACGTCTAAAAGTCAAAGACAATTTTTATGCATCTATTATGGATTCGTTTATGGCATGTAAAAAGAATCTAATTTACAGAATTACTTACATAGTTTAGGAAAAGTCATACAAAATTTTAGAGAGCAAAATGTACAGACAATTATATTTCTTTTATTATAAGAAATTCCAAACCAGTCATTTTTACCCCCCTAGTATTAATAAATAATTCAAACGAGTAACATTATAGGGGAACGAAGAAATAAATAAAAATCATGTTTGAAGAATTTGTTTCGTATCTCGTTACGATGAAAATTTATCACAAAACATCAAATAATGGAGCATCGCAAAAATAATGAAAAATGGGACTTGCCAACGAGAAAATGGGAAAAATGTGATCTCCGATGGTGCAGAATATTATGTAAACGGAGGACGTCATATATTGTTACATAATAAATACTACACGTTTATTATTAACCGGATGTATTGTTTATCTCAAGTTCGACGTATAATAAATAAAAATCGTTAGGAGTCTGAAGGGGACGTAAATAGAAACAAAAGTGAAACACGACTCTGTTTTACGTTTGCCCGGTGTTCTTGTAATCGGACAACCGGTGCGTAAATGAATCAGGACGGAGGAAGGGGGTGAAAGTTTACCGGCGCGCAGCCGTACAGAGCTCGCGCAAGCTTCAACAGCGGGAGTCCATGGTCCATCATTTACAGCGGGCCTTTTGTAGATTTTCTATTGCTTCTATTGAATTAAATTCCCCCCTCCGGTTCTTTTCTCTTATCGCTAATGGTCCAGATTCGAATAACTCGCCTCGGGTGGGCGCCCCTCGCGAATACTCGGATATCATTACGCCCGGTTTCCATAAGTATTGGCCGATGCAAACAAGACCGGAAACGACGGTGGAAGGCAGGGAGGGAGGGTGTGTGCTGTAACTGAACGAGGCTAAACGAATTGCGTTCTGTTCCGGGAAAATCTGCGCGCGAAATCAATTTATTCGTCGAAATATCGTTCCGTCGGGCATTATTATAATTAAACTTCAATTAACGTTTAATCGACTCTTTAACGCCGCCAGGGCTCTCACGATGAGTGTAGCGATATTGCCTAAAATTCATTTATTCCAGAATGCCGGGTAAAACGTTGAAATGTTTAATCGATCTGGAAGCGAATGAATAGACACTCATCCGTCNTAATTTACAGAATTACTTACATAGTTTAGGAAAAGTCATACAAAATTTTAGAGAGCAAAATGTACAGACAATTATATTTCTTTTATTATAAGAAATTCCAAACCAGTCATTTTTACCCCCCTAGTATTAATAAATAATTCAAACGAGTAACATTATAGGGGAACGAAGAAATAAATAAAAATCATGTTTGAAGAATTTGTTTCGTATCTCGTTACGATGAAAATTTATCACAAAACATCAAATAATGGAGCATCGCAAAAATAATGAAAAATGGGACTTGCCAACGAGAAAATGGGAAAAATGTGATCTCCGATGGTGCAGAATATTATGTAAACGGAGGACGTCATATATTGTTACATAATAAATACTACACGTTTATTATTAACCGGATGTATTGTTTATCTCAAGTTCGACGTATAATAAATAAAAATCGTTAGGAGTCTGAAGGGGACGTAAATAGAAACAAAAGTGAAACACGACTCTGTTTTACGTTTGCCCGGTGTTCTTGTAATCGGACAACCGGTGCGTAAATGAATCAGGACGGAGGAAGGGGGTGAAAGTTTACCGGCGCGCAGCCGTACAGAGCTCGCGCAAGCTTCAACAGCGGGAGTCCATGGTCCATCATTTACAGCGGGCCTTTTGTAGATTTTCTATTGCTTCTATTGAATTAAATTCCCCCCTCCGGTTCTTTTCTCTTATCGCTAATGGTCCAGATTCGAATAACTCGCCTCGGGTGGGCGCCCCTCGCGAATACTCGGATATCATTACGCCCGGTTTCCATAAGTATTGGCCGATGCAAACAAGACCGGAAACGACGGTGGAAGGCAGGGAGGGAGGGTGTGTGCTGTAACTGAACGAGGCTAAACGAATTGCGTTCTGTTCCGGGAAAATCTGCGCGCGAAATCAATTTATTCGTCGAAATATCGTTCCGTCGGGCATTATTATAATTAAACTTCAATTAACGTTTAATCGACTCTTTAACGCCGCCAGGGCTCTCACGATGAGTGTAGCAATATTGCCTAAAATTCATTTATTCCAGAATGCCGGGTAAAACGTTGAAATATTTAATCGATCTGGAAGCGAATGAATAGACACTCATCCAAACAATCCTATTTCGTACTGAAAAGATGCTTACACGAAATGATCAAATGCTTCATACTATTCACGCGGTTCTTGTTCCGTGCAGTTTCATTATATTCCACGATATATATATACGTATATGTACGTATTATTTAGGTTCGCGATCTGTTTGTAATGGGGAAGTTATTTAATATGATAAAGAGGCACGGCGGGTCGTGTAATCGATAATTGACGGGGCCCCCGATGGGCGGGGGGGAATCCAATTATTGATATTTCATGAGATCCGACGGGTATGACTCGTTCCACGTGGTCGGCGCTCACCGCCAGATTATGGTTTACGGCGAGAGGCGAGCCGAGCCGGATGCGTGCGCGAGAACGCATTGTTGAATACGTCAGTACGCAACGCGGTATCGATTTTGAAAATTATCATGCAAACAAGGCCCCGGCCCGGTAATGGGTTAATTACCGCCGCCCGACCTCTCGTTAACTCCAATTAATGTAAATCATTTTCAATTTAGCCCCCGGTAACTTTGTAGTCGGCGCTCACTAATAAATCCCGCCCCGCGGAGAACTAATTACAGATTCTTTGGCTCGCCAATTTCCGCCCTTCAATTGTCATAACTAATTCCGCATTTACTGGAAATAATCGGTGGATGCATTTTTTGTACGAACCGTCCCACCTTGGTTCTTTCGCTTAGGCAGATTCCGATTCGATGCTGCCATCTCTTAGGGGGTGAAGCAAGCATTTGTAACGAATGATAAGGTCCAACCCTCAGTTCCTAAACTTATCATATTACAACAACAATTTTTTATTGCAATAAATGCTTTGCTCCTATTTGCCCTAATTTTTCAACGAGATAATTAGGGAAAAATTGGAGAAGGAATATTTATAATTTCGTTCAGGGGATAGTTTTGAGAATTGCTTACTGATGGTAACGTTCTTCTTCAATATCTGTGAAAGATACTCCAGCCCCCTGTAGGAGATACTTCGTCCTTGTAGAAAATCCTTCTGATAAGGCTAGCATACGTTCCACCCTTTCCCTCCGAAAGCAAATGCTGCCTTTTATCGAGGTTCAGTAATGCAACCTGTTTAAAGTCGCATCAGCTCGTTTCTTCCTAATCGGATTTCGGAAATAGTCCAATTTGGAGACAGAGAGAATGTCGCTTGAACCGGTTCCAACCACCCACGACTCGATTTTTCTCCAAATGAGATGACTTCAACTCGTTAAACTCGAATTCCCGATTGCAAACTCTACAAGTTTTATCGGTACAGATTAATAATAATTTCTGTTTGACTAAATCCACTAAATCCACTATTTACAAATCGTAGAACTTTGGCAAATCGATCGGTTTTCAATATTTCAATATTTTACTTCTTCTAACTAGTTCCACTACGACGGTGAACATCAAATTGGAATCGCTTCCGGCGGTGCAGAGGTCGAAGACTGTAGAAATGTTATTTCGGACTGCAGGACGTTCGACAACATGATTTTTGCGGGAATGTCAATAATCCTCGATTAAATACGAATATGTCGCGATGATATCTCGCGTTATGAGGTTCTCTATGCATGCACCAAGCGTACAGTTTATACCCAACTGGCAAACACACCGAACCAGGGAGGATATTTACCCGGCAAACAGTGACCATACGAACATGATGTACGTAACAGTATTTTTTGCTCAGACACGAAGCTACCTACTGTCGTCCCTTGTTACAAAATTCAAAAATCGTAAAAAGAGAGCAATTCTTGACAAACAAAAATGATTTACATTTCAGTATCTAGTTAATCCGGTTTCTTTTCTCTTGGTGAACAAAATATATATTCATTCATGTGATATATTTATNCGCGACGTTTTTCGCAATACTCCTGACGGTGCGATATTAAGTTAGGATTGAACGATTTTTGCAAAGCGCGAACATTCGCGCGGAAAGGCAAATCGAGTTTCAGACAGAAAAATAATATTTGTAGCCTGCAAACCGTTTTACAGCAGCGATTCTAGTTTTTGTTTGCCGTCAAATTGATTACGAATTTTTGAGCGAGAACAGCAGACCCGTGAATTTTTGTTCGTAATATTGTTTAAGCGAAATTATGTCGGCGTGGACTAGTAACTGGTGGACGGTGTCTGGGTGAGCCATTGGGTTACGAGATGCAAAAGACTCGGTCGAGCGATGCTATCGGGCTCTTTGGTCTACGGCCGGGCTCTCCGGTCCCGCTGTTCTTTTTTCGAGCCGTGCGCTTCGGGAAAAAAGCTGAAACATCGGCCACGAAGATCTCGAATAGCACGCGATACCCTCTTCCGTTCTGGCTTTCGACCATCGGCCCCGAAATTAAAGATTCCGCGCGCGGTTCCGCTCCGATGGGGAACGGAATCATCGGCGTCGCGTTTCAAAACCTTTTCGATTCTCCGGATAGACGGGGGAACGCCGTGTGATCCGCATACGATAGATAATTCTCGTCAGGACTTTGGAACCGGGCGCCGTCCGCCGACGCCGCGCTCGATACCAGGATTAATTTATCAACGACAATCTCGGTCATTTTGATCGGCCTGAAAAGGTTGGGACCGGCACGATGCGTCACCACGGTGGCGTGCACAAAGCGCCCGGACAAAGCTGCTAATTATACAAATTACGAAGACCGACCCGGTCGTTCCAGCAATGCATTTTAATCAGCAAAATAATCACGATCTAGGACACTGCGCAGCTGCTATAAACTACCGAGGTTAAAAAAGGGTACCGAAATTTCGGAACTTCGATCTACATCCAATTAATCACGAATTACTTCAATATTAAAAGATTGACAAGCTCGAAGAATGCTCATTTTTTTTAAAAAGTATTATACAGAATGTCTCATCTAACTTGAGCATTTAAAGTTGCATGAGCTGTAAGATCTGTGCCAAAAGATTAAGACCTGTAATAAAATACTGTGTCCAATATTTGAAGCACTGAACTTTTAGAAAAAATGATTATTCTACTCGTTTTTTCTCAATCGTAAGAATCTTTTAATGCATAATTTTGTAATGCTGTATATATACATATAAAATACACGAATTTGGCAGTTTTTTATTGGACTGTATGTGACTTGCATCTATCTACATTGTTTACATGTCTGAAAAAAAACTGTAACCTCGATTTATTATAGTACAACAGAACCACTAAACCAGTATAATAAAAATTAATACCTTCTTCATTGATACTTCACTTCATTAAAAATTACAAAAATCTTATACACGACAAAGAACTCTTCTATAATAAAATTCCTAACGAGTTACGTTTTTATAGTTTGAGTAAACGAAAGTTGTGTTCTATCTCGGGCGGAAATGCAAGGGTACTTTGTGTCCGCAAACTGAAATCTGTTATATTATGGCACATCCCCCCCAATGCTGTCTGTTAATGAATTTCCAAGTAGCCGCTGGTTTTAGCGTTTAGTTTATTTAGGTGGACATGATGGGCTGGTATCCCGTCGCCCAAGAACGCTATGTTTCATCTATAATTACTAAAAACCGCGGACGCGTAACTTTATAGCTGCACGGAATTGCTTATGCTTCGCAAATTAAGTTACGCCGAGCTTTGTTACGGCGCGGCTAAACCAACCGTGGAGGGATAGACCGAGAACGAGAGCGTCCATTCTGTCATTCATTCTATTAAATGATAGAGGAGCGCTCTCGTTCCTCATACATTCGTCCAAATTATGCACAAGTGGAGCTTCTGCTTAAACGCACAGCGGCCGGTTGTTATCATAATTATTTGAACAATAAAAAGAAATGTTAATTTAAATTTGCTAGCAAGTAAAATGAACAGCGGAATAGGGAATGAGTGCTCGTTTTAAAATAGCTAATTAATATTCATCTTCCATCTCGCAATTCTGTTTAGCACCGCGGAAGGCGCAACTCTGCCTAACAAACTGTCGTTTAGAAGTCGGCGCTAAAGATTGACACGCGTGTAAAGGAAACTCGCAGTAGTACAAACAAACGAATGGCGCGACGGCGGAGGAAACGGCGGGGGCGTTGAAAGTTATTAAGAGAAGAAATAAAGGGGTTTGACTCGTCTGGGGAAACGGTGTCACTGTGCGGCGTTATCTTTCCGGGTCTCGCGACGCGACTAGGGAACAACAGGCCGCCGCGGGGGGTCGACGGCAAAATTTCGCGAAAACTTGCTCCCCGTCCGGGAAAGCGCGCGAGCTATCTCAACTCGTTACCCCGCGTTTTCCGGCGCCGCTCGCCGAGTTCACGAAATGCCGCGAGCCCCTCCCCGCGTCCGGCACTTCACTTCCGCCGTATAATTTTCGTTGCTCTAAGAGTGGCCGCCCCTCTCTACTACCCTGTCTTCCGTCAACGATCTCGTCGTCGGATAAAGTCGTCGAGATAACCGGCTACGACGGCCAAAAGACAAACCGTGACGACGACGACGCCGCCGCCGCTCGACTCCTCTCCTCTCGCCACTCTTTTTTCCTCGCAACCCTGCGTGCGACTCGCAGACCGTGTGAGGTATCATCTTTTTCTCACTGTTTTTCCTAACCGACGTCATGGAAGAATGTCCTTTCCACGAATCATACCTTCAGCTAGCTTGCTGTTCCAAATGAGAATTTTCATAACAGTGTTTTCATTTTCCTAATGTGTTTTTTCAGCTTTTGAGACTATATTACCAAACGTTGGATATATACCTATTTTGCCTGAGGTGACTCAATTTGACTCAAATGTCAAAATTGAAGTCTTAATAAGAATACAATTTTATTTTAAAGAAACTTGATTTAAGACAATTTTTAGATTTTCCTATAATGTTCCATCAGCAGCTTTTTGTATTGAAATTTCTTTATTTTTAAGCTTTGAAAATATTCAATAAGTTAATTTGACACATCTGTCAAAATAGGTATAACATACATGCTGCACCATTTTTGGAACAAAGGAATAGGGAGAGGAAGGAATTAGTATTTATATACATCTCATAATTCAGTCAAAAACCAACAATGTTTTAAAGAAATTATTTAAGTATATTTGTATATACAGCAATAAAATCGTAAATGAGTTAAATCGACTCCGGCAATCTGGTATTAAACGGGCAACAGGAAAGTACTTAATTATACTTTTATAATTTCTGGAGAGCCGGCCATTCATCGGACGAGAAGAGGGACCAATTGACGGTAATCATTAAATTTTAGGTGTCGCTTGCAGTGATTCGATAACAGCGCTTGTTCGACGGAGCACGTCAACGGAATCTCGCGGAGCCATCGCCGACGCCAATTAACGGAACTCGCTTTCGAATTACTAGCGATTAGTCTGGAAAGAAGTTCGCGTAACGGAATTGCCTGCCGCGAGGCCATAAAACTTTTTGATCGGCAAAGCGTTAGAAAGACGTCCAGCCGGCCCTCGTTCGCTGCCCTCCGTTCTCCGTCGACGGTTTAATCTACACATTAACGTTCAATTATTATCCATCCAGCTCAATTACGTTTAAATACAATGCGCCTCTTGTTCAGTGTACCTCATAATCCGAGAAAAGATTCGCTGCTCAAATGACGTCATTTTCGTACAAAATATTTTTTTTGCAAACCAAAAATTGTGTCAGTTTAGAAAATGGTTAAGTGAAAAATTTCTATCGTGATTAAAACGTTGAATTATTCATTCGGCGTTTGATATCCTCAACATTTTTGCAGCGTTTGCAATTTTCGCCTGCTCAATTTTTTAACAATCCGCGTTCTACTGATATTAAATTAAAAATATGAAATAGAAGTTATAGCAAAAAGGTTTAAGCAGTATTGTGACGTGAAAATCAATGTCAAACGTAGCTCGTCGCGGTCGTTATTTAAAATTCGCCGGTCGCTTTCTATTTTCTTTCTGGCAAGAACGGAAAGGAATTCATTGGAGGCACTCGAATCGCGAACTCGTGAAAGATGTGAGATACGTAACTTTCCTCCAATAGGTATGACGCGGCCCGAGGTTCCTTATCTCCTTTCGTTTACCCCGACGAATAGCGTTGTCGTCGACGAACTTTTTCCACTTTTCCAACCCTCGCTTACGCCCATTTTCATGTACGTGCGAATTCCAAATAATGCCTAGAATTGCGCGAAATTATCGCACATTTCAGTCATTGATTTCGTTTCCTGTGCGATTTTCATTGAATCGAATGCATACGACTAGTCATTAAATTAAAAATTACTTATTAACAATTCACAATTACTTGTTTTATTAATATTATTAACAAAAGTTTGTTGATTTCGTGTGGTCCAAATTGATTTTAAACCATAGAATACGCTGTGTGTACAATTTTCATAAAATCGTATAATCGCTTTTTCAATAATAACGTTCGGAAGGACAGAACAAAGCGCGGTCTGGTTGGCGCCTTGTTAATCGACAGGTCGCCTCCATCAAAGAATCGTGAATCGGCTCGCGGTAAAGAGCGGCGATTACACGAGCGAGAGGAAGCAGTCGATTGACCGTAGCGCGCGGAACATCGGAAACAGAAGCGTCACGGCTTAATTAGTTGCGCAAAGTAATTAGTCACGTTTCATCGCGGCTTTCTGTCGTCGTGTATTGGCAGTCCCCGGGTAACGCTTCAGTTTTCCAGCGAACGCTATTAAAATCGATGGCGAGTCGAAATCATGGGCGTCATTTCGCGCCCCGCGCCGAACTTATTACCAAGAAAATTGCTTTCGCCCGCGCGACTCCTATTTTTTTCTCCTCTCCTACTTCTTTCTCGTTTCACGAGCGACTCTTGCAGACTTCAACGGGCGAAGAATCGTTTCCACTCCGATTCCATCGATCGCCTTTATGGGGGCTGCCTCGCAGGCCGCGCGATATTTTTGTTCGAACGCCGGTTTTAATCGAGGTAATAAAAACTTCGGAATGGACTCGACATTAGTTCATATTGGAGAAATATTTGCATCCCCTCGGTAGATATACGACGCTCGGAATTAGCAGTTCTCTGTCCAGAGGAATTTATTAAAAAAGTTTGAATAATGTCGCGAGAACGTTTATTGCTCTCCGAGCGCAAATCTATCTATATTATATGTATACATATCTCCCAGATCGAATCCCTCTGCGTATGTATAATAACTCCAGTTCCTCCGCGTCCATTATTCAATTTGTTTCAATCAGGTTAAAATCCGAGCTGGACATTAAAAAATGATCTACGTCGATCAAAATCTTGTTTCTTATAGAAGTGGGGAACGTGCCTCCTTATACGATTTCAAATCTTATTTACATTTTATTCAATTATTTTCAAGGGAGAAACAAATCAAATTTTCCATCAGACTTAAAATTTACATTATATATTGCTCAGCTCTGGTCTAAAGAAAAGATCGGTGTTACCATTTATCATAAATTAACAAAGAACAAGTATAAGATGGTTGAACTTCTCGAAACGGTCGAATCGATTGAGGCTCGTTGTTGAAGAAGCATTAATGCCTGTCACGTTTCTTCCGCGGCCAATGGGCCGTGCTTAAAGATATTCAAACCCCCCATTAAAATGTTCCGTTGAAGGAAAACTGAAGAACAAACTCGGGAAGCGGTAATGGGGGGCTAAAGGGGGCCGCGTACGTATACGTAAAAACTGGATAAAAGCGTCTGAGGCGAGCAGCGGGCGTTAAGTCCAGATGGAAGAAAAATATTATTCGCCTGAATCCTTTTAACGGAACGTCTACTTTTCAGAGTTAATATCCTTCCGCGGCGTGTCGTGACGTGGCGGTGGTTAGCCACGCTACCAAGAAGCTCCAACTCCCATAGAGTAAGAATTACTAGGCACGGGGATTAAGGCTACTCTTCCAGGTCTCGGGCGCAGGTACGCGGATCTAACCGGAACTGAGAGTCCTTGAAAACTGTTCGAGATTTCGAATTCAACCGCGTTCATAAATCCCGCAGAGCCGCTGGGACAATAAAAAGTTAGATGTCCCCCGATCGTAAGGCCGAGCAATAAAAATGGGATAATTGCAGCGGCGCTATTATGACGTGGGGGCGTTTCCGTTTTGCATATTATACTAGTCGGATATCTCGTGCCCGTACGAACGCGCAGAGCCCCGCAGTAAATTCCGCGGATTTTGAAACTCCGCTGGACGTCCTCGGGGCAATGAAATCTTTGAAATTCGTTCGACTTCCGAAACGCTCGCCCGAACCGTTCTACGCTCGAAACAGCGCGTCGGACGGTGATCGCTGCGCGCTGCTAACGAGAAATCCTGGACCGGTGGAGAGTAAAAGCGGGGAGCGGATTTTGAGAAGAAAGAGAGAGGCGCCTGGATTTTTCTGCCAGTTGTAGAATAATATTGGACGCGATCGAAAGCTTTAGAGGCGGCCAAATTGCTCGAAAACTCGCAACAGAGGTCGAATGAAATAGCCATCACCGGAGTGAACGGAGCGTCTGCAAGACGCGAGGCGCCTCGCCTCGGAGGCGGAACGGGAAAATCGAAGCGGAAACGAGCGGAGTGTAGAACCGTAAAGGATGGATAGATTGGATTGAATGAAGGGCCGGGAAGGTGGACGGGGGCGGACAACGAGAGCGCGAGCGGACGGCTCGTTATAACGGATCATAAGCAATTACGGAGATAAGTCGAGTGAACCCCTTTTTCTTGCGAAAGATTAAATGAAAGCGTCGCACGTGCTCGCGGGAGTTATTGCTAGGATCGATTTTGTAAACGGGTAATTGCCCATCGACGCAAACTCTCGCCAACTGCATAGAAAGGTATTTCCAATACCCCTTTCTATGCGGTCAGCTCATTAAACTTGAGTATTATTATATATGATTTTCCCCATTTTAATTAGTCTTATCAAAGACCTTCATTAAAATAAGACAAATCCTTCATTAAAATTGATGGGGAAAATTCTGTGAATCGCGAGGGATCATTTATAAATTATACAGTGAAAAATCGTAGTTGCCATAAATGATGTAATAATAATTCATCAATTATACTAATACATTGGAGCAACCAAAAACCTGTAGAAACTCAAGGAGTGGTTTGTAATTCAGAATACATTAATTATTATTGTCGACTTCATAAAATTGAAGGATTTTTATAAGAAACATGAAAATATTATGATCAAACTGTTAAAATGGTACAGAGAAATGCAATGAAATAATTAAAATCGAGAGACTGCGAAAGAAAGGGACTAATTTGACTTCAAACCTTCAATGAGGTAAAAGAGAATGGAATTTGTAATAACTTGTCATATAACGTTGAGGTAATTTCCTACGCATACCTTATAATTGTTCAGCCGGTAAGCGATGGGACTGGTATTCATTTCGAATGAATTTAAGGTTCGCTGAATTTTGATAAAATCACCAACTATATTCGAATGAATGAATGGACGAATAGTTGTTGAATCGAGAGAGCAGAGAAACGGGAATATTGTGCAGCACAAAGAAGCCCATCGTCTCGCTGAAAAATACGGTTAACGCGCGTGTCGAAAATAAATTAGAAAAACAAAATTAAATATCCTTAAACGCTTTTGACACGCGATCGGTTAGGTGAAGCGCTGCTAAAATTACATGAAAACGTTCTTAGTCAAAAGGGAGCATCTCTCAGATATTAAATTCTTTATATAAATGTATTTACTTCGTCGTAAAATTAAAATTAAACACGAAAAGTTCGAGCATCATGAAAAGAAGCCCTTTGAGATAAACGGAGAGCTGTTTTACATTTTAAACCTTCCGGCATAGAAAATGTGAAGAGCACCAATTAACCATTTATTAATTATTAAAATTAAATTAAGCTGGATTAAAATATATTTCAGTTTTATTTAATGTGCAATATATTTGATGTATTATTATGATATGACGATGCCTGAAATGATCCATCAGATGATTTTTAATCACGAATCAGCGAAAACGTAGAGAGTACCGAAATCGGTACAGACTTACAGGCAATTGAAACGGCGCGTTCGGTAATCTCAATGAAGAGTCAGAGAGATAAGCGCGTAGTAGACCGGCATGGTAATACTTTACGAAAGCTAGCCGATCGCGCTTGTACGCCTTCTACGGGAGTTACGTGTTCCTGCAACGAGCAAAGGGAAGGGGCGAAACTCCTCGCTTAGATCGAACCTATTCTCGATCCGGAATCGGATTAACCCCCCGATCTGGGAATATCGGTTTATAATAACAGGACTTCACTTATCTAATCCGAAGCAATCCTAGCAACTTTCAGGTTCGACCTGGATTTCAATTATATTCATGAATTTCATTTGAAGAATAGCCCGTTCCTAGGAAACTGCTATACTAGAATTCATCTCGCGAGTTCGATCGCTCCAATATCAATTAGCGAACTGCATATTAGGACGTGCATAATCCTTTGAAACCAACATCAAATGGACTATTACAAATTCAAACCGTCGAATAAAATTGTTATATTAATTGAGGAAATTATGATGGTTTGTAAGAGTGATGGGAGGACGAAATATTAGGACTTGCATAATCCTTTGAAACCACGTCAAATGGACTATCATAAATTCAAACCATCGAATAAAATTCTTATATTAATTAAGGAAATGAAGTATATTTGTATTCTTGCGAACGACGGGAACATGGAAGCGATGATTTGTAAGAGTGACCGCTAATGATGGGAGAGTTACGACCGCAGCCAATAACGCTGTGGGCCGTAATTAAAATTTAATTAGAAATCCCGGCTTATCCGGGCGGGAGGGCGCGTGGCCATGGATGAAAATTGTTTTGATAACGGTCCAAGGATCTTCTTTCGCGCTTCAGCGCGGAAAATTGGCCGTATCGCGTCCCGCGCGCGAGCGAGATTAAATCAACGGATGGCCCGTTAAGACGACACTCCTCCACACCTTTTTCCCCTCCGACCACTCCGCTTTTTGTTAAAACAAGAGGAACTTTCTCACTTGACACCTAACGCCGCGGTCATTTTGTAGAAATAAAATTTTAAAGAAGCGCCGGCAGAAAAGGGTGCTTTATCGCCTGATCCCCCGCCGGGGCTGCTGGGACAGAGAAAGCTCCGGGACACGTTAGGAGAATATACAAGGGAGAGGCGATATTTCAACGGAGGATACGCGAAGGGACGGAAAGGGAATATGCTGACAGGGGGGTGACAAAAATGGGGTAAATTTTTATTAACACGTCCCCGCGTGTTGCCGCTGGCTCCTCGCCCGAGTCGCAATAGCGGCTACGTTTTTGCCGCGGAAACTCCGACACATTCGCGGTGACATAACTCACCCGCTTTACGAACATTCTGACGTACAGGGTGTTGATGAAAAACGTGCCACAGAAATAATATAGTAAAATACAATTTGTTCCCTAACTCCGCGCGGTAAGAAAAAATCGCAAGAAATATTTAATTCAACGAGCCAGACGAAGTATTATAATGATAATTTCTGAAGTCATCATCCTAGAGGTTTGCTATGTTTTTTTTATCAACACGGAGTATGCACGTTTGAAGGAATATCTCGGTTACTTCGCGCGCATTAAAAGGTGGTTAGGGTGATGGCCGGAGGGGGTGAAGTGGCGGTTGATGAAGGCCTGGGGGAAGGGTGAAGTCGAAGTAAAATCTTATCATCGATATCCACCGGGATTTCAAGTGCCAGGTAAACAGACTCGTATTTGAGATTTCCCATGCGGGGTTGACAAAGTAAGGAAGCGTGATAGGAGATAAAGCACAGCCACGAGGGCGGAAGGAAAGAAGGCAGGCACGCAGGCAGGTGGAGGTGCGGTGGAGGAGCGGGCCGAGCGCCGGTAAGCGGAGGAGAGTGAGGAAAAAAGTAAGAGGAAGAAGAGGGAAGATTCGTGAGTGGTCCATGTTCGTAGACGGATAGAAACGAATAAAACCAGCCGGATGTCCCTTAAGAGATCTTCATCGGGAGAGCTTTTGTCGGTAATGCCGCGAGAGTCCGAAATCGAGCACGAAAATTACATTCACTGGTGTTCTTTCATATTTCTCGTTCACCCTCGCGCGCCGATTTCGCCCCGCCGCGCCGCCGATCGAGATTTCATCGAAAAATTTAATTCCACTCGAACTTTGGCGACCGTTTTCTACAGGGCTTTTTTTTCTCATGTATCGGCCGTTCCCGGTCTCTGGCTTTTGTTCCGCCCGGCAGGAAGACGAATGCTGGCATTGATCATTTCATGCCGGATCCCTGGGAACAAAAGGCTCACGCGACCAATTATTAAACGGGGTCGCATCGCGTTCTCCTGTATTTCGATGAATTTCTTTCCTTTTTTCGCACAGATCCCGTCAAACGTTCAATGCGAACCGCAAATAAAGCCGCGTTTCTGTGCATCAGACAATACGGGGTTGGGGGGGTGTCCGCGTCCAGAAAATACCGTATTCCCTTTGTTGATATTAATAATCGAAAATCCACTGATTCCCGGCGAAAGCTATCTCGCCCCGCGTCCAACACGTCCCGCGTTCCTGCCAGTCACCACGGAATCGACGTCGTTTTGTAACGTTTTCTTTTAAAACGCGTTACGCGGGACGGTCTCGCCCTCGCCACTTCTAAACCGAAAGAATTGACGAGCTACGCGATACTCGTTTAACCCTTTGAACGTGCGCGTTGTCCTAAACGGTCCGCGAGATTTTCGACTTGAAATTTTCTCCGCTAGCAAGTTTCCGCGCGAACTTATTGCAATATCCTGACACAGACTCTGAAGTACGGTTCGCGGTATACACTTGCTATAAAGATTACTTTTTGATCAGATTTGATTTCCATTTTACTCCAGCGGCAGATTTGAAAAATCGGATGGAAATTGTGTCGAACCATAAGAAACCGACTTCCCATCGACTGCGGATTTTTCCCGTATATTTGTAGAAAAATCCTACGCCGAGAATATAGAAAGTTATCGTTCTCAAAGTAAATAGGAGTGAAAACAGTTCCGACCTTCCGCTTTTGATATTAAGAAGAATGAAACTGTTTCCATTGATGAACGAGTTATGCTCGGAGTATTGCGGCCGGTCAGTGAGATATCGATCTGTAAGTGGGATACTTTTTGCGGGAACTGTAGACTCCGCGGATGATCGAGGGTAATTCGCTTTCATGGGAACGCGGTCGGATTAGGTGTCGTCCTTCTTTTGTTCTCCTCCACCCCCCTCTCCCTCTGAATCCGGCGACCTGTCCGTGGATTTCGATTACGATTCTCAGTCGGATTCGACGCGTCCAAATTAAGGGTTAGACACGGAAGAAAGTTTTCGCGCTGGTAAATTACGCCGGTGGCCCAATTTCTCGAGCTTCCCCCTTCGTTACCTAACGTCGTTCTATTTCTTCGCCCGTTTTTAAATGTGTACGCGCCCGCGTACGTACACACACACACGCGCGTGTATATATACGTGCATATCTCGTGGATCGCTGGATTAATTAAACGCGAATTTAATTAAACAACTTGCAACGCGCCGCCGAGACCCGACCGTCGAGGGGTAAATAAACGGCTCCGAGGAGAATTCAAAGGCAAGAATCCGAAGCCGAAAAGGAAAAAGAAACCGAGTCGGAAATATCGGGGCTAACGGCTTTCGAGGCTGAGGGGATCGATTGGGAACCAGGCGAACCTAGAAAATCGCAAACATGATCAGCGACAGGATCAAATATGCTATGGAGCATCTGACCCACAAACAGTACATCTCGCTGCTGGCGCGGCCTAGCTGGAGGAGGACTCTAACGAAGAACATTAACCTGATAGTGAATATCCTTTGAACCCTCGTTTTCTTCCCCGGTTTCACCGCTTCCCTATTCCTCTTCGGATTTAAGTGTTTCTCATTTATGAACATTATCGCGTGATTAGGCGGATCCTTACACGACTCGTCGCGGAGCTTTAAGGGCCCGTGCGTCCAAGAGAATCAGAATAATGGCACGGCCGAAAGAGAGACGTATCGTCAAAAAATATGACCCAGAGTGAGCACTTACGTATCGCCAATCTAATAAAAATAATCTCCTATTCATCCCGNATCCTTTGAACCCTCGTTTTCTTCCCCGGTTTCACCGCTTCCCTATTCCTCTTCGGATTTAAGTGTTTCTCATTTATGAACATTATCGCGTGATTAGGCGGATCCTTACACCACTCGTCGCGGAGCTTTAAGGGCCCGTGCGTCCAAGAGAATCAGAATAATGGCACGGCCGAAAGAGAGACGTATCGTCAAAAAATATGACCCAGAGTAAGCGCTTACGTATCGCCAATCTAATAAAAATAATCTCATATTCATCCCATCTCAATTTCTATTAAGCTTGCAAGTATATTTTTTATCTGCAGTAAGTGGATTAAAAATGTCGTTAGAGATGATAGACTGTTAATCGATTTTATTATAGAATTTTAATCTTTCGTATGAGAGAATGGAATTGCTCAAGAAATACAAAATTCGTACAAGGCGTTTTCTAATGTAATTAATTTTTTCCATTTCGTTATTATTTGTATTAATCCTGTCTAAATAATGAATGATAATATTCTCTTCCAAGATTTCAAATTTCCAATTAATTACGTAATCATATATCTACAGTTTTTAATTCTAATTCACAATTATATAATATTATAATATAATAACGTCGTCCAACTGATAGAACCAACAGTTGTATTTGAATCATGCTAAGGTCTAAAATTGTACGTATTGACATTGAGAGAATGCTAGTTAGTATCATACCTGTCAGTACATTGATTGACTTGATACAACGGGGTGAATTAGTGTTGTGTCTGTCGATTAGGAAAGCGCCATCGCCGTATCCTCGGATTCACCCGAAAACGCTCGCGGCGAAAACGACGAAACGCATCAATCACCTGGCGCTACCCAAAAAGAGGTGATCTTGTTTCCTGCCCGTGACACAGAGCACCGGGAGAATTTAACGAATTCCTCGTTCCTCGATCAGAGTGCTGCTGACGAACATGAAGCTGTACCCGAGCGGGAACCTGGCCGAGACGCTGTGGAAAGCGCAGAATTCGCGATACCGGAGATATCGATATTTCTGCAACGCCAGGATCCAGCGTGAGAACAGAAAAAGGCGAGTTACAACTAGTATCTCTCTCTGCCTGTTTCTACTGTCTCTCTCTCTGCCTGTCAGTCTTCTAGCTTAGATCGTAATTATAATAGTCCATGTATTTTTTTCTGAACGATATTGCTCAACCCCTTGCTGTACTTTAACGAGGCTGACTCGTGATCATAATTTTACGGGAAATATGAGTATCACGAATCAGATTCGTGGTCACAATCTCCAAAAACTAACAAAATGAAGAAGTTTTAAAACAAACAATTTGGTTTTAGCTTAAAAAACGGTCGTTTTCCGATGCCAAATACACAGTTTCCATCCAATTAAAAAAACCCTGAGGCATTGTACAATAAAGCAAGTTTTAGAACATTGAATTCAAATTTCAAACCAATCAGATAATTGGTCTTTCAATTAGAGCTGCAGCAAATTTGAAAAAAACGCGTTTGAAGTTTTAACTAAGAATTCCTTCATAATGAAATTGTCTCTTTAAAATGCTGCCATTCTCAAACTATTTGAGAGTCGACCTTCAAATTTTAATATAACTTTCCTGAGGGTATAAACTTCCAAAAAACACAAAATAAATTTGATTTTTTGTAAATGTCATACTGATACAGCCTCTAAATTTATTGTCGTATTAGTCAGTATTTAATGTTTGATGTGAATAAATGACGAAGTCAATCCAACTCGAGGTGATGACCGAAAGAAGCTCGATCGACTCGAGAACAGAATGGCACGGGAGAGGGGAACAAACATAATCGGATTGTAGTCGGATCGTTTCGCGTCGATGAATACGATCTTCGCAAAGTCGGATTTGGATATCTGTCTGAGACCTTTTCCTTCTCGTGATTTTGTCGCTATAAGTATCAGCAAACGCGATCGCGAAGTCCCGCAATGAATTCTTTGATCAACTATTGGCCAAAGGTCGACCTAAAA
Organism: Ceratina japonica; assembly: GCA_019453355.1. Lineage (NCBI taxonomy): Eukaryota > Metazoa > Arthropoda > Insecta > Hymenoptera > Apidae > Ceratina > Ceratina japonica. The sequence goes on along the minus strand of SMSR01016138.1, from coordinate 168,719 downwards.
CTCGGGAAACATCGATAGTAAAATTCGAAGGAAATCCGAGGAAAATTGTCGAAATTAATTATTGAGCGAAGTTCGACGCTGGTTAACGGGAAACAAGGTATTGGCTTCGCACTTTATGTATCGACTTTCGCCCACCCACCCGTTATCCAGCGGTGTTACCACTGAACTTTGGGAGATGCGCAACTCGTGCATAGTTCACAGACGGTAGATGTAATTATTAATAGCGCCCAAGGGTATCTCGAAATTCGTAAAACAAGAACACCGTGTCCCGCTCGCTGTTCCCTCCGACCGTTCGTCCGGTTATCCATCCATTCTCGCGTTACTCGCGGAATCGACGCCGCTCGTATAACGCGCGGGAAGGAATCGTTCTCGTTAGGCGGACGAATTCGATTCTCGTTTTCAATTTCTCTCGCCGGTTCCCGTTCCAGACAGCGAATACTGGCGAAGCTGCGCCGAGCGATTAAGCCCGACGAGTGGGATTATCATTTGGACGTGCTGGAGAAGCTCGCCCAGCCGAAGGTGCCGCCCAGGCCGAGGATGCCCAAAAGGAAAAAGTGGCGGCCGGTGAACGTGCGGAGGCTCGAGGAACTGTCGACGCCGGTGGCGAGGGAGCTGCCGGAGATCCGGGACCCGTTCACCGTGTCGCCGACCGCGCTCACCTACAAAGCGAGCAAGCGCATCATAAAGATCGCTTATTCAAAGACTGAACCGGATGTGCTGCGGCCGAAAATCCCGGGCGAGGTTTCGCCGTCCGCGCTGAAGGCCATAGGTACGGTTTCCCCGACCCACTGCTCTTCCCGCCCGCTCGCTCCCTCGAACTTACCACTCGAGAGGAGCCCCGCGACCCCGCGAGCGGATTTTCAGGAATCGCGGCGCTGGCTTACTTAAAGAAGTTAGAGCGGAAAATGGGCAAGTTGAAAATTCAGTTTCACCGGGCGCGCCAGGAACCAGCGAGTTTTCCGCGGATTTAAACCGATCCGCTCGGTTTCCGGGAGGAATCGGCGGGGCGGCGGGCGCGGGGCGAAGAGAGTACGGTTTAATTTCTCGCTTTCTGCCTCAACGACGGCCACCGGTTCCGCGGATTCTGAAGCGACCGGGTTAATTAAAGCGATTTTTTTCCACGTTAATACACGGTCAAACAGTGACACCGGATCTCGGAAGGGGAGTTTTCCCCTCGGCGAATCTACGACCGGTGAATGTAAATTTCGATATTTCCTCATTAGCAGGCAACCGTTGTTCCGCGAGATAAGTTCCGCAGAGCTGGTTCTTTACGTCAGCCAATTATCCGGACGCTGACGAGCGTCCGACTAATCGGCCGTTTTTCCCACCGGCAGCCAGCTACCACGCGTGCACGTCTCTATTTCCTAGAATTAGCACCGCTCCCGGGGCATTTGTCCGCCTTGAGCGCGAGCATTACAGGATACACAGAGTCTTTAATTTTGCGCAGCCACGGAGAGGCTAATAGAGCTCGCGAAACCGGCCCAACGGCCCGCGGGGATGGAGACGGACCTGAGGGAGGACGCGTTCACAGTCTCGCCGAAAGCGCTGAAGGCCAAGTGCTCGAAGCGGCTGAAGTTCTTAGCCAGGCCGAAGAGGAGGAGATGAGACCAATATTAATCTTCGACTTCAGTCACCTTCTGTATAACCGTAACTGTTGAAGCGCGTCTTTCATTCCCTGTTGTAACNAGCAGGCAACCGTTGTTCCGCGAGATAAGTTCCGCAGAGCTGGTTCTTTAGGTCAGCCAATTATCCGGACGCTGACGAGCGTCCGACTAAGCGGCCGTTTTTCCCACCGGCAGCCAGCTACCACGCGTGCACGTCTCTGTTTCCTAGAATTAGCACCGCTCCCGGGGCATTTGTCCGCCTTGAGCGCGAACATTACAGCGACAGGATACACAGAGTCTTTAATTTTGCGCAGCCACGGAGAGGCTAATAGAGCTCGCGAAACCGGCCCAACGGCCCGCGGGGATGGAGACGGACCTGAGGGAGGACGCGTTCACAGTCTCGCCGAAAGCGCTGAAGGCCAAGTGCTCGAAGCGGCTGAAGTTCTTAGCCAGGCCGAAGAGGAGGAGATGAGACCAATATTAATCTTCGACTTCAGTCACCTTCTGTATAACCGTAACTGTTGAAGCGCGTCTTTCATTCCCTGTTGTAACTCGTCCGTGGAACCGTGACACATTGTACCATGCGGTTAAACATTAAACTTCGAATTTTATGCCTCGTCCTGTCCATTCCGCGAAAAACGAACGTGGTTTTTATCCCGTAATAATCGTTATGAAAGTTTGAACGGCGGGCTCGATCCGCGGCGAACTCGTTACCCCTCGTCGGTAGCCGATTCGCAATGGGGAGCGCAGATAGAGATTGCCGTTGCGAAGTCGAAGTTTCAGCGGTCGAATTAATACGTACTCGAGTGTTCCGGTCACGGTTACAAGCGCGCTGTCTGTGTCTCCGACCACGGATCACTTAATTCCCGGGCAGCCGCATAGTTCGCGTTGCAGAGTTTACAGGGCTTCGGGCGCGGAATTCGCGTGGGGAATCGAAATATCGTGACGGCCTTTGTTGTATTAACGCTGCCGAGATCGAAACGCGATTCGGTCGACGTAGCTTGTTCGGCCGAACGCAACGCGGGGAGCAGAGCGTCCGGAGTATCTCGCGCGGCGAGAAAGAAAACGGACGGACTTATCTCTACGGTTTCTCCAGACTAATGGACAAACGCGGCTCTCACGACGGTCTATGTAAAAGTGTCAGCGACGCCTGTGGAGAAGGGACACAATGGAGATTCTATATAGCGACCGGTGTCAGCGTGTTTACGCCGGATCGATGTCCTGCGGTACATCGGTAACGGAACGAAACGCGGTGCTCGATACGTGTCACGTAGCGCCGGACGGACGCCCGATAGAAATTCGATAGAAAGGAACCGGAACGTGTGGAGGTTCCCTCTCGTCGGGGCCGAACTCGTCGATCGCTTCCACTCGGTGGAAACGATTTTCTAAATAGAGGGCCAGTTCCGACATTNCATTTAATCTCTAATCCATGATTCGATAACAACGATCCTTACTCAAAACATTTTTTNTTTTGTTCTTGTTACGCCGCTCAGCACCGCGTTAGGCAAATTTGTACGAGGTTCGTACGGACTCGTTACAAACGAACTACATCTCCTCATTTTTTTTCTTTTTTTTTGCACCAGCCGGGTATCCTGGGAAAGGAACTGGATTTCCTACCCGGGAAAAGTGATATTCCTTCGAACTAGAGTTAACAGGGATGGTGGTTCATATCGGTTTTGTCTTAAATTAGTCGATTTGACTCGAACATCAAAATTGAAGTGTTTAGAGAAAATTAAATATTTAAAAAAAACGTTGTTAGCAACAATTTTCACGTATTGCAGATTTTTTTATTACATTTAGCACAGACGTCCTCACTTTTATTTCTTTTTCACGATATTTGAACTTGACAATTCAACTGTTTTCCAATATAAATTCATTTATTCATAGTAAACCTATCGAAAAATTGTGAAATCTCCAACAAAGCTGGCCTTTTTATTAAAAGGTAAAAAACTAGGCATTTAATAAAAAAAATCAGTTTTATTGTAGATTATTGATACGACGAGTTTATTATTATTATGGATTCCAGTTATTCGGAAATAATGGAATCTATTAATCTTGCTAGTTGAAGCGTAACTACCCGGAAAACGTGAACGTTGAACCGTGGCCGGATACTCTTGAATTTAAGGATTTCCGTGGATACCTGTATAGTCGGAGGAACACGATCGCCAGTGTATCGCGGTGAATCCATAATGTCTTCTCCGGGGAAGTGTATCGGGAATACGTTATCTGCAAGAGAGGGAGGTTTTCGATCCGGTCGAAAAGTAACGGATGCCGGGGATCCCGGATGTTTTTCTCCCCCTCCCGTCGCGTCGCTGTGTTTTCCCGATACACATCCCCGATGACTTCTGAGGAATTGGTTTTAATTTTTTGCCCCAGGAAAACGATATTTCCGCACTGGTTCACTGTGTCCCACCCACCCTTATTTACATCGCGATTCCGTGACTCCATTCCCCGGTGTGTACCCTCCTATGTACCTACGTATCTATATACGTATGTACGTTAGATACTACGTATGCATTTGCACAGTGTACCCTGGAATGGAATCACCGGGTCCTTCAGGATGATTATGGCGGAGTAAGGATTAGGTAAGAAAACAGACACGAGGACAACAGTGGGAATGCGAATATTCCGTTGGCGCTGAATGAGGGTTAGTTAGGATTCAGAGTGGTCCCGGTTTCGGTCTCTATTCTTGGTTTGTCCTTTCTATCTCGTGCTACCAATCGAATCGAGAGGAGAATGAGGCGGAAGCGGATACGATCTCGGACGATCGACGAGGGATGGACGACTCTCGGATCCTCTCTTTCGAATTGGCCCCGATGCGCCGCGATACCGTCGAATATTCTGTGGCTTAATCCGTCCCTCCTGACGGTATCGTTGCGGCGATATAATACTGAAAACCTGTAATACCGTCATTGTTCATTTTCTTATACAAACATTTATATTCGTTTCATTTCACTATACCAACGTTTTGACTTTACTTCTGTCTACGTAGCGTGTGCTTATGCGTGTGCGTATCGATTTAATTAAATTCTTGCAAAAATAAATTTTCATTCGGTATCCAAATAAATGAACACATTCGTTAAATTGGCTTCATCGCGTATTAATTTCGTATAATGGAATGCTTTTAATGAAATTAATAAGGATATCAGTATCTATTTTAATGACACATGTATGTGCATATCTGTAACTGTTTGCTTGGGTCAAGTAACATTAATTTGCGGATTTTGTGCATCTACAGCAAAATTGAATATGGAGAAAACGTAAAAAAATGATATACAGATAGTACATAAAACTGCGTAAAGTATTAACAGCAAAGAGCATGATATTTAAATTAAAGGATATTCTGGGTAAATATCATTTTTCAAATTGATACTCTATACTTTTTATTTTAGATAAAAATTCGCGGGATTGTATCCGCATAGATATTATGAATTTTGAAAAGAAATCCTCTTGGCTATGCATTTAATCTCTAATCCATGATTCGATAACAACGATCCTTACTCAAAACAATTTTTAAGTCGACTTGACTCATTGAATATTTTTAATGTTGGTCGTTTAGTACCAGTGCCAGTAGTAGCAGTACCAGTATCAGTACCAGTACCACTACTAGTACCAGTAGTAGCAGTAGTAGCATTAGTAGTAGTAGTATAATTTACTTCTTTAAAAATCGGATTTATGAGATTTAATTTCACATTCCAAGATAATAACTTCACAGGATTTCCTAGCTTCAAGGAAATACTTAATCATCGGAATTAAATGGAATTGTTGCGTTCGGAGTAAAGCTCACGGTGTCTGCGCAGGGTAAACCTATCACATACCGCGTGGGTGTTCGTCACGAGAAAATAAGGTCTATTGGCAGCGTATTTCCGCGTCTGTGTCGGGCGCGAAACGGGACAACAATAGCGGGACAAATATTGCGATCACCGTATCGACAATGGGAGGCGCGGCCGAATCAACGCTCCCGGGCGCGAATTCGCGAGCGAGGGGGAAAAACCGGCTGTTAGCGCGACTGTAATTGAAGAGGTAGTCTCTGCGCGCACGGGAACCCATCCCAAATAGGTATGTGATGAATGGAATGTATGTAGATGAAAAGGGGGCGGCGGGGACGGGCGAAAATCCTCTTACGATTCCGTCCACGTTCGGACACTCTTCTGTCCGGTTGTCAGACCGGACTCTCTTCTTCTTCGCCGCCACCCTCGCGCGCCCCGTTTCTCGTCTCATTATACGTACGGTCCGGCAGAATTTCAACGCGAGAGCGCGACGTCAGGAAAATTAAAGGTCCGCCGGAAACGAACGGCCAACGCGTGAATAATCGAGGACGAGCATTATACGCGTGTCGTACGGGCGATATTTAAAATGGACGATCAATTCCTCAGTTAAACACGACCGGCCGTCATTAAATATTTGCCGCAGCACTCAACCGCCGCTGCGCGAACGCTGTATGAAAATTGAACCGTAGGGTTAAACAGAATATCTATTACTCATTTGTCCATTAACGATATTATTCATTGAATGCGCGAGCTTCGAAATCATGGCCCGTTAGCTAACGAGCATTACGCGCCGCGAGTTATTCCCGTTTCTGCGATTCTTCTTCACAAACACCGCCGCCATTGTCTAAACCTTTCTGACTAATTGACATTCCATTAGGAATGCCGTGCCTCGTCCGGGGCTATGAAACGCGGTACTTCCGTCGAAAAAAAAGGGTTAAGTGTTTCTGTTTTAAACGAGACGGACCGTCGGGTCCAGCCGTCGCCGTCGTCGTCGTCGCTTCGGCATATTTACGTCGTCTCGCGGAGTTACACGGGTTTCTGCAAGGCACGTCGTTTTAAATCGTATCCAAGCGAAACATTCGCCGGGGCGAGGTCGGGGTTCGGCCTTTATTGGATATCGGAAAACGCGACCCCGGCCGAGGTCCCGGCGAGCCCGAGGATCGGCGTAAAGGCTGGCCCTCCGGGGATCAACGGGATCGTGCGGCCACCTACGATCATTGTTCGGATCCGCGGTCATTCCAGGCTCCGGCGACCGAGTCCCGTGGAGAAGGCTTACCTTCAGCCCGAGATCTCGCGCCCGATGACGGACGACGCGGCCCCGTAAATTTTCAAACTTCCTCCCTGCATTATGCATGACCGTCCAAGTTACAGTTCTCGAACCGGGAGGACAGAGACCGGCAGAGATCTCGTCAACCCGTAATGGGGAACCGCGTCCGTTTTTACGCCGTCCACTCGAATCCTCGCGCGCGTTTCGCAGTTCTTGACGGATTTGGTTTTAAGTACGTAAAAGGAATTTTTTTCGGGGTGAGCTTTCGCCCGCTCGGTATCGAGTGCATATCGGGCGTATACATAGAATGTATACGGCGGCGCGGCGCGGCGGTACGATATGGTAACTGGAAACGTAACTGTAATAAAGGAGAAAACTTGCTCGGGGCCACTCGTAAGCTACGGCATGCCTTTCTCCAGCTGGCGTGGAAGTAAATTACCAAAAGTTACTCGATTCAGCGGCCGTATAACTTTGATCTACGCGGGGCCCGGTTTATCGCTGGCCGAATGTTAAGAACGATAATCGGGAAATATTAAGACACTCGATATGGATTAGCTCGAGTCGGGATTAAGGGGGTACGTCGGTGAAACGTGTGGATTGAAAAGGTCCTGGGGACTATTGGAATTCAATGGCTAGTAGATTGCAATGATTATAAAAACGTGAGTCTCTTAGCATTAAGTTATTCATTTTGTGTTTAATAATCCGGTCATTCATTTTTATACAGTTATTCTGCAATATTATTAGGAAGTATGAAAAATGACCTTTTGATGCTTAGTTTTATTTATTTGACTTGGAGGGTTCAAGCAAAGTAATTTCAATCATTTTTATTGACGAACGCATGACTCCCATGTACTTCAGTGTAAAAGTATATACAAATTTCGAAGTTTACGATGTGAAGAGTATCATATTACAATTTGATTAGGAACTGAAATGAGCAGTTTATTTTGAATGTGTTTGTGTGAATGAGGATGTATGTTTTGAAATTATTGACAATGTTAATTGGTTGAATAATTAGTACGTTTAATTAATGCAGTTAAACAAAATTTACGCAATATACATATATATCTACAATTAAGTACAAATGGACATAGTCCACTTTCAACGTAAACGGCTTAAAATATCCTGCATTTTAAAAGAACCATCTTGTAAAACATCATGATTTTACACATTCTTAAATGATTAAATAATCTCATAAGCTGGTATCCATAGTCACTACTTATTTTTGAGATCATCTTAAGCACTTCCCAGTCCTTGTCTAGTACAGCAAACAAGGACTTAAGCAATTGCTTAAGGCGATCTTAGATACAAGTTCGTACAACAAATACCGTACATAATCCCGAATGTGAAGATTGTCTACCCTGACGTCTGGTATAATAACTCAGTATATCGATCGAAAACTAATGCAATCGCGCTAACCTGTTTGCCCTCTCGGCGCAGTTGAGATCAAAAGAAACAATCAACAAAATGGAATTTCGCTGGAGAACGAATCGAGTGATATCGTTTGTTCCGCGACCTGTTGAGATGAATTTCCAATTTTGCGGTTTGCATAAAACTAAAATTGCGACCGCGGAAAGTAGCGAGAGAGTATGCCTTCGCTAACAGTATCCGGACGATGCTATTAACAGATACACTCTCAATCAGTGCGTTGGACGGGCTTTGCCTGGACTCGTTTTCAAATTGACATATCCTGCGCCCGGCGCTATTAGTGTAATCGATAAACGTGCAATCAATTACTATCCGCCTGCCTCGGGCCAGGTTGGATGAGACCGGCCGATGATTTTTCTGTCGCATCTTCTCCTCCTCTCGTTTTATATTACGCTTTCTGTTCGACGTGGCTAAGGCGAGAGGGCTCGATTAATTGCACGTCGACGGAAAACGCTCGCGGTGAAATCGATAATTCCGTAATCGGGACGCGACGAAAAATGCCGAGGGTGGCTACTGCCTGCCGGTACCTTCGATGACTTTCGAAGGGAAAACAGCGCGACAGAGCCGTTTCCACGGTATATCGTTAAATCGACCGTGAACCAACGCGAGTGTTAACTTTTTACCTCGTATTTAACGTTCAAACGATCGAACCGGTTAATTGACTTCGGCGGTAAATACCAAATAGAATACAAACAAATTAAACATAATTTCTGAGCGAGAAATTCAAATTCTGAAACTTCATAACTTTCACGTCGCCGTCAAAATATATACGTATACTTCCAATTAATTTCTTCCACAACTAAATAGAGAGAAATGATAAATGTACATCGTTGCATAATTGAGTACTAATGTGCGCATTTATTATATGCCTTTATTATGCGTTAGCTTGCATTTTCGTCTGTGATAAATTTCTATACTTATAATAATAATAATAATACTTTATTTACGGACAGAACTCAACATTATAACATAACAATAAGTAATCCAAACAACAAAAATAAAAGATATAGATAAATAGTGAAAAAAACGTGCATAAAATCTCAATTAATAGTATAACAAAAAAACCACAAGAGATTACAAATAAATTATAAATAAAATAGAAAGGAATAACAAGTAACAGCTTAAAAGTGATTAGAAAATAAATAAAACATTCACATCATTTTACTATTACAAAAAAACGATCTGCAAATACCATATGCTTAATAATTATGAAAAGGATGTTGAAGTCAGTTGCACAGCAATTTTATAGGAATTGTACTTGTGACGTATTACCATTTGACTTGATATTTAGTACTCTCCCCGCGAGATATACAATTGAAGAATGTGTATAAAAGGAATATGAAGCGTGATTAGTATGGTTCTCGGTATTATGAGACGCGATAATTGCATCAGAACGGCTCCGGTTCCCGCGCATATAGGTCAAAAGCGGAAGGGCTTAATTGAAGAAAACTGTAACTACGCGATGCTTGCGATGCTCGACGTAAAGAGGAGACGCAATTTCTTGCGCTTGATGAACTTCTTTTCCAAGTATCGAGCGCGTCCGTTTTCTCTTCACCCCGTTTCCTTCGCCCGCCCTGGCTCCCCCCGCTGTCATCCACACATAAGACGTGTAACGTCTTCTTTATTATATCCGTAGCCCGGCTATACACGGCAAATTAGCTATCCGACGCGGTCCCGTTTTTTCTTCACTCCTCTAATATTCTTTGTACGCGATTACCCCCGCCCCTGGTTGCCGTTCCACCGTTTTTTACCCTCCCGGTGCCCGCCGCGTCTTATCCCGGCGCCATTTCCTTGCCAACTTATGACTCGAGCGTCACGCGGAAGTTTCGCCATCAGAAAACGTTCGCTCGCTTTTTCCGGGTCCGTTTATATAGGTACAGTTAGGAGGTCCACCCTCGTTCTCCCCCGTGTCTATCGAGCACGACTCCCCGTCTCGACGTTTTTCGTCTCTTCCGCTCTTCTCGCTGCCCCGTCCCCTCGCCACCGGTCTTAATTTTATATCTCCCATTCTAGCCGGTGCTTACCGTTCAACTCGACGACGAAGCACCGCCGCCGTCGTCGTCGGTAACGTCTCTGTTTCACGAAAGGCGCGCGGCGAACAAAGACCCTCTCTTTCCGAGGGTCTCCTTAAAACACGCCGGTACACAAATGAATTAAAGGGGAACAAGTGTTAATTGCGCAAAGGACACGTACGCGGCGCACGTCCTCTCCCCTTAGGCGGTCGTTCATAAAGAAAATTGTAACGTTGCAGAATTTTTATCGCTCCCCGGCTTCTCAAACGTTCGCCCGGCTCTATCTTGTCCGACCGGGGTGATAAAGAGCCGCAGTTTTTAAATTATCACGGATTCTCGCAGCAGAGATTCGCGTTAATGACGGAATTCGTCCAATTACGTTACTTAACCCGTGGCAATGGCGCGCGCCTATAGTGCACCACGCGTACCGCGCGCGTGTTTCAGCGCGCGACAAAGCCCGGCGTTGTACGAATACTGTTCGATCCGATATACATGTATTTCATAGATATTTTTTAATTAAAACGCCGTCCGACATTAATTTAACTCCCGGTGGTAAGCGACAGCGTAACTGGTTCGCGGCGAATTCGGAAATTCGGTGATCACCGGGCTGAAATCAAACCACTTCGCTCGCAATCATCGCGTTTTAAAGCGCGATCGCTCGTATCGAGCGCGGGGGAAATTAGCCGGAAACCCGTTTAACCGTATCTAGACGAAGATCAACAAGCGCCGACCCGTTTCTCGTTAAAACGATTAATTTATTACAGTTCCCGAACAAAAGTACCATGAAATGGACATGCAGCGAACTCCGTTTCGCTTAAACGTCCGGGAAAAAATGTTTCCTCTTAATAAACGCCGCGATCCATTCCGGCACTGTTTTCTATAAAACTGTTTTTCACCGAGGAACCGCTTTTGTAAGCTTTCGCATGCTCGTAATTAAATAACCGAGCATAATGCAGGGACCGCTGTACAATGGTATTTGGTTCGGTCTGCAAACGTTACCGCATTCTGTTGTTATTCATAACTGGTTTAATCACGTCGATGGCGAACGTCAATAGTGCTCGACATATTTCGATTAATTGTCAGGTGTGTCAAAAGGGCGACGTTTCCTCTGCTAGCTCGCTAGTAACACGGAAATAAGTAGCGCGAGGGGCGAAGCCGTAGGAGCGAAGGGGAGGAACCGCGGCGGGCGAGAAATCTAATTTTACGGTGTGCCGGGTCCGATTCCCGCCCGTTCCGACAATTTCGCCTAATAAACCTCGTCCGTTCGTTTAATGAATCCGTGGTCCGCGGCGGTGCAGGCGTCGAAAACGCAATTGTTGACGGACGCCTCTCCTGGCAAACAATTACCGCCGGTGGTATCAACCGCGAAAATTGGGTTACTCCTGGGGGCTGGCGGCAGCTCGACCGGCAGCGTTCGACCGGGCAACGAGGCGGACGGGGGTCGACGTCGAGGCGCGTCACCCGAAACTCCTGTTTAACATATAAACGTTAAGCAACGCGCGCGACCGTTTAATATTTCGCGATGACGCCCGCAAAATCGAAGCAGACCGATATGACCGCTGCCGCTGGAATTTCGATTAAATCGCATAACGTTCGGTCGAGGCGAGACCGCTAAATGGATCATCGGATCGGCGCGGCCCGGTCCAGAAGCCGAAATAGTTCGACAAGAAACGAGGATGGACAGAACCTGACAATACGGAGATTAGACTGTCCGCTATCTGCAATCGGAATCAATAGTAATCGTGTTTCGCTGTAATACTCGGTTTCATTCTTATACGTGTGTTCACGCAAAGTTTGTGCAATTGTTCGTGCATTTATGTATGCGATCAGCTATCTAATCATTTATGTATGCGATTGATATTGGTCGCTTGAATTAATTATTTGGCTATTCTATTGGTTATTCAGCTAATTACTAAATCGCTTAATAAATAGATTATCGGTATCAGTACAATCTATGCAACATGTATGGATTCATTATCGAGTCAGTAAGAATTATAATTTAAATTGACGAATTTTATGCACTTACATGCATATGCAGGAAACCTCGTGTTTTCAAGCATTTATAATATAACGTCGAAAGTGAAATGAATATTACCGCGTTTTTGTTAACTCGTTTTTTTGTTTGTTCAGCAAAAATTTTGCAACTGATTTTAAACTTCTCGACAAGCTGGAGAATTATAGAGAAATGACGAGAAAAGAAAAAACATACATAAAAGTAAAATACGCAAAACATAACGAAAGAGCCATGATAGTTTGCAATTTGTCATGAATAACATAAAAACAACAACACTTGTGTTAAAAACTCCTTACGGCTTAGAAAAACGGGTCGAACTATTTTATAAACCTTACTCTTCTCTAATTATAATTTTTTTCTGAAAGTTCATCGCTTGAAATACTGGACCTACTTTTTTATTCTGTATCTTAAACATTTGGCTGAGATTTTACGGTTCACACAACCTTAAATGGCGAAATTAATTTCCATCTAGATTTTTTAAATTGCCACAATAAATATTTTTAAGTACTTATAAAAATGCGCGATCCATTCATCTAATTAAAATCGTACTGAAAAGGCTCCTTTTCTTTCTAGATAATGAGCTATTGACGCTGGGACGTTCCAGTGGACAAAATTTACCGCTCGTTCATCGAGGAACATCGTCTGAGATCGTCTGAAGCGAGTGCCACTTGAAAGTTGAAACGCGGCGATTGCCGGCGCCAAAGTCTCGAGCACCCTGTATTAAATTATTATTCATTATCTCGGCTTGCGCCGCGCCGCGCCGCACCGAGTTCCGGCTTCCTTTTCAGACAGCAATTTTGACGAAGATCCCCGGGGCGATGCCCGGAGGGGGGGTGGCCGCTAAACCGTACGATTTTTTACGGACGCTAAAAGAAGACTATGATAAAAGGAGATTAAGGGCTGGCCAGATAATAGAGACAACGCCGAAACCCTGGCTCGACGCGGAACGGGGACTCATAACTCTCAATGAATCCGAAAGCGATTGTCAATACCCAGGAAATTAAACGGTCGATAAAGCCCCGGCGTGTATGTGCCAGCAGCGATGGCCGATCTATAAAACAGGCGAAATGAATGCGAATAATGCCCCCGGTCCGATCCGGAGCCCTTTGCGTCAGGGGCTTTGAACGGCGAACAACATTCGTTTCGCGGCAGCGCGGATAATAAAGCGATCGCGAAGGCGGGCCATCCCGAAAACGCTTTTAATTGATCGTTACGCGCGATCGGCTTAAAGGAGAGAACTGGGGTGCGGAGGGCGACCATTCACGGTGAAACTCTCCAGGTTGACAGCCTTTCAAAGCCGCGCTGAAACGTTCCTATTTCGTCCGCCGTACTCGTTCGTGCATGCACGAGAAATTATGATGCTGATAATACCGGGAAATGAGATAGGCATTGGAAAAATCCTCGTAAACCTAGCGTCCGCAGATCGGCGACGACGCGAGATTTTTTAGATAATACACTCGGCGGTACTCGGGNAGGCGGGCCATCCCGAAAACGCTTTTAATTGATCGTTACGCGCGATCGGCCTAAAGGAGAGAACTGGGGTGCGGAGGGTGACGATTCGCGGTGAAACTCTCCAGGTTGACAGCCTTTCAAAGCCGCGCTGAAACGTTCCTATTTCGTCCGCCGGACTCGTTCGTGCATGCACGAGAAATTATGATGCTGATAATACCGGGAAATGAGATAGGCATTGGAAAAATCTTCGTAAACCTAGCGTCCGCAGATCGGCGACGACGCGGGATTTTTTTAGATAATACACTCGGCGGTACTCGGAGAAGCGTCGAATTATAGTTAATTAAAATGCACAAAGAGGGTGCGGAATGAAGAACGCGGTATCTCCGGCATTTCCATTAACTCTGTACAATATGTTTTTTAATCTACGCCGCGGTACGAGATACAGCGGCGTCGGCTCGTTGTCGAAATTGAATATCCGCGCGCGCGGATACCGAGACGACGGGGGTAGTTATAGCGGTTGTTGAAGCCCTTTCTTCTCGAGGAGAGAGCAGACGGCGCGGGGTTGCGTGCCCCGGCACCGATAACGTTAAGTTGGAGGCTTAGCTTAAAGGAAATAAAGATAAACGGCGACGTTTCGTGCGGGACAAATTGAAAGCGGTAAGGGGCGCCCGCCATATATCAGTATTTGTTCTTCGCGCATTGCCAATAGCACCTTCGCCCCGGCTTCTGCAACATCTTGAGAACCTATTTTTCCCAATTAAGCCGCGACAAAACCCCGCTCGAGAGCGAGCCTCAAATTTTGCCTCAGCATTTCTCCTTGTTTGCCCGGCCCGCTGCTGGCCGGGGGGGTAAATAATTCCCGGTAAAAGCTTTATTCTCTGTTAAGAGGTACGAACGCAGTTTAAAAAAATTACTTCTATTATGCAGATCCGGTTGTTATTTGCCGATCCGGGGAGCGGGAACAATGTCGCGCGATCCCGGTCGTCGTCGCGAGGAAGGATTGTCCGACGGGGTTTACGGGCAGGGGGAGAGGCCTTAGTTCGCTTCGATATTGACCGTAGCTGCGAAAACATCCGACGTTTCGTTCGTCGCGAGAATTTTATTCGCGGGACAAAACCGACAAAGCGGAGAATCGTTTTCTGTCCCGGCGGCGAAGGGGGCCGATTTCCACGTCAGATCTTGGGAATGGGCCGCGCGAATGAAATCCCACGGGCTCGGAGGGGTGCTGCTGCGCGTCCCGAAAATAACGTCGGCGAATGGCGGGACGTAACGGTGGAAAATAAAAACAGCGGGGACGGGTGCACGGTCGCGCGGTTTCCAATCTGACAAAGACAAATCGCGTTTACGCGAAATCGGGGCAACGGTTCGCTCCGCGCGACGACGACGACGCGACGACGGACTATAGCCCGTCATAATGGTGAGCGATCGTCCGGGAACGCGTCTTATTTGTCGAAAACCGAATCCATTCCCAGTCTCGTTTCCTCCCAGATATCCCGGCTGATAGTTTCCCATCGCCGCTCCGAGAAACTATTCGTCTCCGCGGACCTTTTTCCGTTTCCCCGGGATACACAGAAACAACTCCTTTGATCCCGCGGATAGAAAACGTACCTGCACAGGAGCGCGGTAGAAGAAAGAACGGTAGATTCACTCTGTCAAGAAGAATATTAATAATTGATTCCTCCGCATGACAAAATTGCACGATCAATAGCACGACGAAAAATAAATTTTTTCTATAAACAATTTCATTTACTAATTAATTATTGACATTAGCGATATAATTTTTATATAGAAGTTGTAGGCACTGACATCCTCTACAAGAAAGATTCTATGAATTTTTCTTCTAACTCTAGTATTTAATGAGTTAAGTATGATTAATTAGCATTTTATTGGTGCTGATGAAATTCGACCATATCATCATCGAAGCAGCGAACTTTTGGCAAAAAATTTCGTTTTTCTTCAAATACTCTCAAACCGTAAGATCTACAGGGAAGTTGCATCTGAGCTTTCTTGTAGCTGACAACTAGAGCTACAACTTTTATTTGAAACATTTTTCGCTAGTGTCAATAGTTAACGAGCATTTTACAAAAAACGATAAAATAGTTTATTGCAAATTACTCGTTAACTATTGATGTTAGCGAAAAATGTTTCATACAAAAGTTTTTTCTCTAGTCATCAGCTTCAAATGGAGTCCTATACAATTTTTCCGTAAGTTCAATGGTTTAGGAGTATTCAAAGAAAAACGAGAATTTCGAAGAATTTGAAGGGGTACCCCTTAGAAAAATCTCGGAAAAATAAAAAATCTTTTTTTCTCAAAATATTGAAAAATGCTTCGAATAAAAGTTATAGATACTGCTATTACCTACAAGAAAGGTCGTATACAATTTTTTCTTATCTGGAGTATTTCAGGACTAATCAATTAATAATTTCATCCATCG
>SMSR01016138.1:75907-151863 GCA_019453355.1 Ceratina japonica | reverse complement strand
GTTTAGGAGTATTCAAAGAAAAACGAGAATTTCGAAGAATTTGAAGGGGTACCCCTTAGAAAAATCTCGGAAAAATACAAAATCTTTTTTTCTCAAAATTTTGAAAAATGCTTCGAATAAAAGTTATAGATACTGCTATTACCTACAAGAAAGGTCGTATACAATTTTTTCTTATCTCGAGTATTTCAGGACTAATCAATTAATAATTTCATCCATCGCCAATTAATCCTTAACAAGCGAAATTAGAAGGAAATTGCACAAAATTATTTTAATCCACATTCTTGTAATGTATAAGATTGTGGTTTTACTTTCCACATTAAAACCTGTGCACAATTAACAACAGCAAATTGTTAGTCATGAGAGCCTATTGTTCCCTCTTACACACTGACAGAAGTTTCTGTAGACTCCTGTCTATTACAGGAAGGGAGCACGCACAGTGTGCGTTAGGGAACGAGTTAAAATTGTTTAATAATTGCGAACGACGACGGTAGCTTGTTAATCATCTGCAGGCGGGTCAGTGCGCGCGTGCTCATAGTCGAATTCGATAATCCCAGGCGTCGCGCGATGTTTGACGCCCGTAAATGATCACGGTAATTAGGACGCGAATAGAATTTGAACCCGACGCGAAATAACGACCGCGTTTCGTATACGGTTTGTTACCGTTTCGATTCCAACTTCATTATTTCCTTCGTTAATTTAATCTCGCCGCTGAGTAATAACGGCGCCGGTTTATTCGGATCCGAATCAGGAATCTTTTCAATTTACTCTCGCCCTACTCAGTTTAGTTTCTGCTAGTAGAGAAGAGTAATCGAATCGTCAAGTTGGTATCGAGACCCAGCTGATACCGGCCATTGCCACTCTTGGAAGCTAGATTGCGATCAGATCTCGCGTAGTTCGTTCTGATTATATAACCGTGTCCTCCAGACTGGACGCAGGATGATTCAATTGCGATCCGATCCTTGACCGAATCCTTCCCTCGATCGGAAGTAATCTCCCGTCGTTCCCGTCGCTAACTCGACGAGTACACAATACTCCATCGATTCCAGCATAAAATTGCCAGCCACATCAATCCGACGTTTAATCGTGGCCCGGTTTTACTCGCAGGAATTAATACTTAAAACCTTAATCAAACCACTTACTGTTAACGTATTAAACGATGTTTTAAGCTATTTCGTGCCGTAATCCACATTGTTTCAAAACGGCTCTTGAAGCCCGGAGTTTTAAAACTACCTTAATCCCTGAATTGCATGGCAATTAGAGGATTTGTGCGCCGGGATATTGGCCAAGGACAGGCGATAGAAATAAAAAATTTGATATACTTTTTTAACTAGTTGCGTTTAATTACTTTTTCGTTAGTCGCAGGAAATAAAATCCTGTTAAAAAAAAAAAAAATATGGGGGGAAAAGTACGCAATAGGTTCCCGTCGATTCGGCGGGCGCGCGCGTTTTCGACGGACACCCGTGTCGGAGATAATTTACATGGAAATGAGGATCGGCATTGATTTTACGTCGAAGCCAGTAACAGAACCAGCTGGCCCGGTGATAGATTGTCTCGCTACCTGACGCCGATCAAGTTTTCTTGTCGAAAACCCGATGCGCCGCCGCGAATTCCCCTGCGTCGAAATCCACAGTAGCAACCTTGTACCTACCTACCTACCCGTTGCTCTTTCGATCGAGCGCCAACCGGATGCGAATTCCCTTTTATCACCCACCACCGGTGCGGCGATCCTCTGCCAGCTACGTACTTGTCGAAACGCGCAAAACCGCTGCTCTTGCATTTTTTATCGGCCGGTTCGGTAACTCGCAGGTATTTCATTCCAGTCCCGCGACAGGAAAAAGGTTCCGCGTAAATGGAAAGGACCCTGGGAAATAAATCTCTTCCTCGCTTCCAACGCTTCCCGGAACGACGTCGTCGTCGCTTGGGGTGGGAAAAACCGGTGTATCTGATTTCCGCGGGGGAGGAACAATCGGTCCTCGCGACTCGGCTAATTAATTGGATCAACGAGACGCGGAGAATGGTGCGTGAAATTTGAAGTGAGAACGGGCGGCCGTGCGGACCGTTCGGACGTGCGGCAAATAGGTATTTGCAGCTTCGATCCTGCCGGTCGGTCGGTCGCAACGCGCGCGTCGGCGTCGGGTCGCCTCGCGTCGCGTCACGCGGCACGACGCTGAAATTGCGCCATTAATTTAACGAGCAACGCGCCACACATTTCCTCCCCGTAATTTCCAGCCGGGGTCATTAAGGCGCCGCTTGTATTTCTTGTAATCGCATTATCGAAAAATCTACGAGGTTGGAAATTGCCGAATCGTTAGAACCTCGATCGCTGTTTGCTTTCCACTCTGACGCGTTACAACGACGGATAGATTCCAAACTGCGTCGGCTTCCGAGTGTGTACGTGCGCTTAGGAGAAAAGTGCCATAATTTACTGATTTCAATCAATCAACCATTTCTTGTTACTATTCTCGATTGCTACGGAAACGACGTCGTCGTTAAAATTAATCTACAAAAAGACCGGTGCGTTTCTTACGGTTGTATGAACCGTAACATCTTTGACAAAAGTTTAAGACGTAGTTAAAAATTGTGTCAAATATTTGAAGCAGCTTGTATGATAATTACTGAAGAGTTTATAAAATTATTCTATATTCTAATACACAGTCTTGGAATTTTTTAATTGGACTGTCCTTCATATTCTGTCCTTATAATTCATAATTTTGCATACTTTTTGTATCTTGGATAAGATTCTATTAATAATTATACAAAATTTCAAAATACTCATATTCTTCCATAAACCAAAATTCTATCATTCGATGTAAGAATTCAAAACATAATAACTTTCTTAACAGTCTTGCAAAATTTCTTAGATTCTTTACAACGTTTTATTAGTGTAACATCCCGTAACTATTAAAATTGCAATGCTCTGTCATTATTTTTGTGTAAGGGTTCATACAACCTTAATGACCGGTATAAAAGTCCCTGGCGTTGCAGAAACTTATGTGCGCACGTTTGCTGAGTCTGCAGAGTTCCCGGCAGTATTTTTGTCCGATACCACGTGCAATTCAAAAATCGAGTCCGCGGATAAGTCGATAGAGACTCGTGTAATCGAGGAAAAAAGTTTGGTAACTCGTCACTGATTCGGTGTCATAAATCCAGCGAGGCCGCGTTCTTTTTGCACCGATAACTACATATATCACCTTGGACAATCGCCGGAAGCGGCGACGCTGAAAATATTGTCCTGAATTTTCACTGGCGCGCGACGACCTTCGGGCCGGCGGAGCAATCGTTAGAAAGTCGATCGCGCTTTTCCCACCGCGTTTTCTACTCGGCTTGGAAAATTGACGGTTCACCGATGACACCTGGCCGGCTCCTGGTCAGTCATTCGTACCAAATTCGCCGGTTTAACCGGCGCGATGGAAATTTCGATCACGATTTCCCCGTAATAAAACGATCTATAAATCGTTCGGCCGGCCGGCCGGGTCGCTAGAGGTACAAATTACAAATTCGTTCGGCTGCGATGCGACGAATACGTATCTGTACGTGTAGAAAAATGTCGGACGTGTTCCCGAAACTTTAAATCGGCGACTATTATTCGGACGAGGAGTAGACGGGAGCCGGGCGAAAGTTTCCCGATAAATCATCGTGGAAAACCGAGAGAACACAGGACCAATGCGCCGCGATCGGGACAGAGGAGGGGATCGACGGGGGTCGGGAGGAAATAAAAGGGCGGAGTTGCGAAACTAATAAATATTAATATTGCACGGTTACTTTATAATCGATCGGAACTCTTTCCGTGCGCGCGTTCTACAACGGGTACGCGTCCGATCGGTCCGGTTCGGGGCAGCAAACTCCGACACCAAGTAAATTCTCTTTCATTTCTCTCTTTCCCTGTCTGTCTGTATTTCTCCGTGGGATACAAAGTTTGAAAATTATTTCGGGACATCCTCGTTCGAGCGATAATTTTTCTTCCCTTGTTCGCCGTTTCGTTCGGCCAATAAAAAAGGATATTCTGCCGGGTGTCGCGAAAAACCTCGATAAATCGGGACGGGGGCGGAGCGGCTGGCGCGGTGGATCCTCGTAAACGTCGACGTATATTTCCATCATTATGCAACGGTATCGCGCGATATCGAGCGTGCGAAAAATGATGGCGGGGAGTGGAGCGGGTGCGGGAATTAGTTTGGAATTGAAACGAATATTCGGGGACTGCGGATGAGACGTGGTATAGCGGGGACGGATTTAAACGGGCCGAGTTTCACTCGTAGTACATGCCGAACACGCAACACCACGCGTAGATGTAGTTGTTTTCGAAAACGTAGTACGAATAATTGTCCCTCTCCACGTCCCAGAGGCACTGGGCGCCCGAGTGGATACCTTGATCGAAACGCTGCACTATGGTCACCTGCACCACTAATTTGTACCTTTGGAACACAAGAAGACAGTCAAAGTATTTACAGGTCAACTATAATTAGATGGCAAAAAGCAAATCAATTGGATTTATTCTTACAATGAATTTTATTCGGCTGTTCAACAACATTATCAAAAAAAAAAACCGTGCAATAATTCTTACATTATCTTGCCATCTGATTACAAAAATAATTAAGCTAGAAGTGACTAATTATTTCTAGCCAGCGTTTCCTCCACCCGGGAACGGAACATTGAATTCGAGATTAAAAGGAACGGGGGAAATTTTTAACTGGAGCAGCTGTTAAAATTTACGAGGCATAGTGGAACTGGCTGAAGAATCGCGAACGCTTCGCGTTTTATAGGGCAAAACGCGGTACGTGTTACTACCTGTCGTAATCCTTTTTGCAGAGCGCCTTCTGCAAGTCCGTTCCAATCTCGAAACACAGCCTCGACATTTGATTCGGATGGTAGGCAGTAACCGGCGACAGTTTCTTCTCCATTACGTTCTGAACCATCGTGTCGACCACCTCCGTGTCGAACTTGTGGAACGATTCCAACCGATAAGTGTTTTGGTACTTGGGAATCTATAATCATTTCCATATTCAACGAATTAATCATTCCTAAATGACCAGACTGAATTTTTATACTATATCAATAAGGACGAATAATTTTATATTATATCAATAAGGAATACAAAATTTATGACTTCGATTTAAAGCAAAATGTTTAAAGACATTTTATATATTTCTATACTCTTCATGTTTCCCTCGGATTCAATCTTTATAGAAAATAGAGGATTACGTGTTACTTCTAGAGAACATAACATTGTCTAGTAAAACTTGTATCTAGCTCTCGAAGCTTAAGCAAAAATTGAAGGAATTTAGTATTATGCTGAATTTTACATGTTCTCCGCACGCGAAAGCCCCATCGACTGGCGGAATCGATAGTTTCGTAAATTGANCGTGCAATAATTCTTACATTATCTTGCCATCTGATTACAAAAATAATTAAGCTAGAAGTGACTAATTATTTCTAGCCAGCGTTTCCTCCACCCGGGAACGGAACATTGAATTCGAGATTAAAAGGAACGGGGGAAATTTTTAACTGGAGCAGCTGTTAAAATTTACGAGGCATAGTGGAACTGGCTGAAGAATCGCGAACGCTTCGCGTTTTATAGGGCAAAACGCGGTACGTGTTACTACCTGTCGTAATCCTTTTTGCAGAGCGCCTTCTGCAAGTCCGTTCCAATCTCGAAACACAGCCTCGACATTTGATTCGGATGGTAGGCAGTAACCGGCGACAGTTTCTTCTCCATTACGTTCTGAACCATCGTGTCGACCACCTCCGTGTCGAATTTGTGGAACGATTCCAACCGATAAGTGTTTTGGTACTTGGGAATCTATAATCATTTCCATATTCAATGAATTAATCATTCCTAAATGACCAGACTGAATTTTTATACTATATCAATAAGGACGAATAATTTTATATTAAATATTAAATGATATTTTATATTAAACGATAATTTTATATTATATCAATAAGGAATACAAAATTTATGACTTCGATTTAAAGCAAAATGTTTAAAGACATTTTATATATTTTTATACTCTTCATGTTTCCCTCGGATTCAATCTTTATAAAAAATAGAGGATTACGTGTTACTTCTAGAGAACGTAACATTGTCTAGTAAAACTTGTATCTAGCTCTCGAAGCTTAAGCAAAAATTGAAGGAATTTAGTATTATGCTGAATTTTACATGTTCTCCGCACGCGAAAGCCCCATCGACTGGCGGAATCGATAGTTTCATAAATTGATAATGTTACGTGCCTTCAGCCGATCTCCACGCTTATGGAAGAACATGCGACTTCCGGAACTCAGGCCTGATATCCGAGAAGACAGCAACCTCCTCCTGCGCTGCAGCAACGGGAAAATAAGTAGTCGATCGACTTAGAAAATAAGTTAACCTGACGCGCGTGACAGCGCCCGAGGACAATCACCCACTGAACTGGACCTGCCTCGTCGTCGTGCTTAGCTTCCGTATATTCGCGGCCGACTTATACTTCGAGGCTCGAACATCGTTAGCAGGTTTGCTCTGCTGCTGATTCATTTTTCCGGGAAGCCGCGACAGAACGTCCGCAGTTCGGTGTTTCAGCAAGGGGGAGCTGGCTGAATCTGCACGTCCCCGTCGAACAAAAGAACGTTTGAAAAAAAAACAAAATTGCGGTAACGATTTTGTATTCACGAGGGCGTGAAATAATAAAAGCTCTTTCACATGTAAATATCATGGTGTAAGAAAGAATAGTCGGTTCACTCTGTCAAAAAGTGTACTAATAATTGATTCCTGCGTATGAGAAAATCGCACGACCAACGATATGGAGAAGAATAAATTTTTGCAATGAAGAATTTAATTTATTAATTAATTATTAACGCTAGCGATAAAATTTTTATACAGAAGTTGTAGCTCCAGTTGTCAGCTACACATAAGGTTGTATGCAGTTTTTCCGTAAGTTCAATGGTTTAGGAGTTAAGTTAGAAGGAAATTGCATAGGATGTTTTTTTGTATTTGACAAGTACAGCTACATGCCAATAACAATTGCGTATTCCTAATCCACGATTTTGTGTAGATCACAGGACCCGACACCTTGAGCAAGCCTACTGTTCTTTCTTATGCCGTGTCAATATCACGTCTAAGGCAATTTTTACGTGACGTTCGTCGGTAAATAAATAACAGTCCATCGTCGTTGCGGAGTCGATAATAAGAAAGGAGTCGGTCTTTGAATTNATCGACTTAGAAAATAAGTTAACCTGACGCGCGTGACAGCGCCCGAGGACAATCACCCACTGAACTGGACCTGCCTCGTCGTCGTGCTTAGCTTCCGTATATTCGCGGCCGACTTATACTTCGAGGCTCGAACATCGTTAGCAGGTTTGCTCTGCTGCTGATTCATTTTTCCGGGAAGCCGCGACAGAACGTCCGCAGTTCGGTGTTTCAGCAAGGGGGAGCTGGCTGAATCTGCACGTCCCCGTCGAACAAAAGAACGTTTGAAAAAAAAACAAAATTGCGGTAACGATTTTGTATTCACGAGGGCGTGAAATAATAAAAGCTCTTTCACATGTAAATATCATGGTGTAAGAAAGAATAGTCGGTTCACTCTGTCAAAAAGTGTACTAATAATTGATTCCTGCGTATGAGAAAATCGCACGACCAACGATATGGAGAAGAATAAATTTTTGCAATGAAGAATTTAATTTATTAATTAATTATTAACGCTAGCGATAAAATTTTTATACAGAAGTTGTAGCTCCAGTTGTCAGCTACACATAAGGTTGTATGCAGTTTTTCCGTAAGTTCAATGGTTTAGGAGTTAAGTTAGAAGGAAATTGCATAGGATGTTTTTTTGTATTTGACAAGTACAGCTACATGCCAATAACAATTGCGTATTCCTAATCCACGATTTTGTGTAGATCACAGGACCCGACGCCTTGAGCAAGCCTACTGTTCTTTCTTATGCCGTGTCAATATCACGTCTAACGCAATTTTTACGTGACGTTCGTCGGTAAATAAATAATAGTCCATCGTCGTTGCGGAGTCAATAATGAGAAAGGAGTCGGTCTTTGAATAATTAATTACATTTTCCAGCTAGACGTTTAACTTGCTCATTTATAAAAGAAATTATTTTATTTACATCGCATTAAAGATAGAGAAACTCGTTTTCCCTCGGGCGGCGTGTATCCCGTTCTTAAGAACTCCGACCGACACAACTTCCTCGTGCTAAAATAATAACAAGGTTTTCAGGAATTAACGAGCCGCAGCCCGGAAGACCGGTGGAACTCTCAAACGTAGACCGAGACTTAGCGAGAAGTATAATAAGTTCCAAGGTTCCGGCGGAAATCTTCGGCATAAAAAGTTGAAATCGCGCTGATCGTCACTTTTCGCCGTGGCCGGAGCGACGAAGCGGGGAGAAAATCTTCGGGATCATTCCTCCGTTGATGGCGTTTTTATCTACCGTTACGCGAATGCATCCCCATTAAACGCGAGAGAAAGTTCCGGGGGGGGCTAAGTCGGCGGGTATAAAAACGGGGGATACAAGCGTCGCCGGGCGGCGGCTGCCTTATCTTTTTTCAAAAGCAAACTGTCAACCGGAATGCGACGTGATACGAATGGCAGCAGCCGTGAACCTCGGTTTTTCATCGATAAAATTCATAGTTGATTTATGCCGAGCAGGGGCTTTATTGCGGAGCTTTACCGGTGAAAGAGGTGCGGCCCCCGGGTCATGAGCCACGGTTCTCCGGGTCTCCGCCGCTACTCCTCCCGATAAACCCGATACATATTTGCGTGCACGCCGCCGCGCCGTATAATTCAACTCGCATTCTCCCGCGCCACAATAAAAGCCAATACTCAAATCCGCGACAATGAAACGGAAAACGATAAGGAGCCGTTATATGAATTCTTTTTTTTAATGTTTCACTCCGATCTGGCTGGATCCCAGGAGCAATTACGCGGACGGCGGTATCGATTCGTAATCCTGTGGACCGGCCGGAGTGGCCCGAGAATTACGGTCGCCTTGTTCGAGCTCATTAACTTCGAGCCGTCGGAGTCATTAGATACGTACTTAGGACACATATATATATCTACTTACCTGCGGGAGAGGAGAACTTATCTCTCGCGCTACCATCTTTCCTCGTTGTAACAAATTCGCTAAAAGTCCGCCCCGGTCGTCTCCCAGCGTCGGCGACGCTACGGCAGGCCGTTCTAAATCTACCGAGAACTTAACTTTCGGATAACAAACGACGTTCAGAATCTCGTTAAACTCTTCGTAGCTCGCGTTAAACTTCGACTTCGAATGAAACGAGGGCCGTGTTCTTTAAAAGCTTGTCTCCCCCGGAAAATGAAAATAGAAAAAAGGACCGCGATATCTACCTACCTAGCTACTTGAAAAAAAAAAGAAAAACGGGTTACAAAGGCAACGCTGTTTAATCGATACGTTGAAGCGCATCCGAGCACCCCTGCGAATTTCATTTCGGGCCGGGCTTTCATTTAAATTCCGAATGTCGAATTAAGTAGAAGTAATTGCACACGTCCGAGAGCTTTGTACCTGTAGTCGGCTTTGTGGTATGCGTGTGCACATACACGACGTAGTTTTCGCGATGCATAAAGGCGAGGGAATACAAAGCGGCCCTCTCTTTCTCGCCGTCCCTCTACGTGCACGAAATTTCGCGCTCCAAGGGACGTTACACGCTCCTAAACGCCTTTATAAATAAAATAAGAAATCCTGAAGACTTAACGCGTCCAGTTTATTACCTGCATTAATAATTCATTGGTGAAACAGAATCTGTGACAAAAAAAAAGAATTGGGAGACGGGTGTGTGTGCGCTACGTGCAGTATGTCTCTCGGAAATCTTGCCCGAGCCCATTTATCAGGGCTCAAAGGGAATTTGTCGGCGACAACAGTTAATCTTTCGCGAAAGTTTGGAAGTTCGGGGACGGGGGACAGGTTAACACGGCGAGTGTCCAGCCGGGCAACGACAATTTCAAACCGGAAATTTCATCGAATCGCGGTCGGGGCCGAAGCACGCACCAGGGAACGAGACGAGAGGGATCGTCCGGTTCGCCATGAATTTACATTGGGGCTGACGCGATGCGATGTGTTCTCGTCTCCGTTTCGCGGTCCGGCACACGGCCACCTACCTAACAGATGCTTCCGTCGCGATTTGCATAAAATGAGACCCGGCACTGTTCCCCCGGCGCGGGGCGTCGCGGCGGGACGCCCGGTTTCAACGTACCCGGCCGGACTTCAGATATCTGTCCCTTCCATTATCGGAAAACGTGTCCCGGATTTAATACCGATAATCTGGTTAATCGTACGAGGCACCCTCGATACGTTACACGGAAATTGACTTAAAAACTGACTCGTACTTGGCTCTGTTTTCGATTCAGCCCAGAGAAAACACATCAGTTACAGCGAACACTGCTTCGCTCGAGATAAATGGCCTCACGGCGCCGTAAGTCACTTCAAACTGTATAAAATAAAACCGTATTTTGCACTTAATGTAGAATTTCATGAACACTATTTCTATCAAGCATTGTCAAAAGACGCCCTTTGAAATTTTCGCTTAAAATTCAGAGGACGTCTTTTGACACCGGAAACAGAGTTAAACCTCTGCCCGGAGGGTGATTAAAAAAATCACGAGTGAATTTTCACACCGTGAAAGTGATTGTAAAATACACAATGCTTAATTTCGCCGAGCATTTAAACAAATATTGGTCCATACATTGAGCGTGAATGCTCTTTTGAATCGGTGAAATTTTACCGTGATTTATTTTAACAACATCGTGCGAGGTTCGATGCGTGAAAAAATGCTGTTATCAGGGGAGCGCAATTTGTATCGCTCGCGCCGCTGATCGACGAAATGATTCAACTCAGACGAGTACGTATCAATTAACAGAATGTATTTCGTAGCTATTAACAAATATTTCGTTCGTTTAATCATCGTCGTGTATACACACAGGATCGCGGGATACTTTGATTATTATTCTACGTGGGGGGAGGGGTGGTACGTGTATGCGTGTATTACAGTCAGGTCAGGTGTGAGATCGGAACGGAATTCGCGGCACGACGCGGCGCGGGCGGTGAGCGGCAGCGAAGTAACGAATCGTCCCTCGGCGAGGTAATACAATATTTCGGCGCCGAAACTCCCGTCTACTTCCCGATTCATAGAAAATTCAGTCCGCGCGTCGGTGAACGCGCCGAAGCTCGCGAATCACAGAACAGAGCCGGAACCACCACTCGTTCACCGAAATATCGTGTCCACCAGCAGGATCAGGCTGAAGAGAATGGCCCTCCTGTTGATGTTCCCGGTGCCGCCGTGCTGCATCGCGGCCGGATGTTCGCCTGGAAACAATATGCGTCCCAACCGTGTGCTCCGTCATCGAGTAATTAAAAATTGTTCGATCGTATTGGAAAAGTAAAACGCAATCAGCGGCGAAATTTCTTATGAGCTCCGAGGATCGAATGGGAAGGGGAAGGAAATCTCATTGGGTCGGGCGAGATTTGCATAACGAGAGGGAAGCTCCTGGTTTAATTTCAAACCGTCGCTGTTTTTCGTTCGCGGACCGATCCAGATTTGTTCATTATCGCGGATTAACGAGAGAACTAAATGAGCCCCGCGAATTACAATGGAAAACACGAGGAAAGGTGTCTCGGGTATTGCAGCTTTTTCGAACGTTCTATCGAGTTTTTACTATTGTGTCCGTCGCGTTTCTACGGCTCCGTTGTTCGGCCCGGCTATCCGGCTATCCCCGCGACGAACTTTGACACGCAACGAACCGATCGAAAGTACTCCGGCGAAATTCCCTCCACCGGCGGCGAGCCTTTCGCGGAGGGTCTTTCGCGAGATGTTCTTAAAGTATCTCGGCGCCGCGCTGCGCCGCTTTGATGCCTCAACGGGATCTCGAGGGGTTGATGGAATAAAGTGGGTTCCCCCTTTATCTTTTTTTTTTCTTTTCTCGGAGATGGAGGAGCTTTTCTTCGCGGGTTAATCGAGCGTGTTTTCATTCTCACCGTTTAACACGTGAACCATCACGCTTGCGGGGGCGACTTTGCTCGACACGCACGTGTAATTGCCGCTGTCCTCGAGCTGCGCCCGCGTTATCAACAGCTTGCTGGTGGTCCCGTTCTTACCTTTCTCCGTCTCCAGGGAAACGCCGCCCCTGCCAAAGCACACGACATTATTGCAAACAACGACGACGCCGGACGGCGACGTTTCGTAAAACGATTGTTTTCACAAGTCGAGATCGAGATCAAATTTGCAAGTTTTATTGTTTCCGAGGGAGGTGTTCCCGGGTTACTGGCCGACCCCGACGGAAGACGCACCTTGGACCATCGAAATCGATCACCGCGCCAGCGTGGTACCAAGTCACGTTGCTCGGGGGAATATCTTGTACGTCCACGATACAGGTCAAGCTGATCGTGCTACCCCTTTTCACGTACATGTCTTCGGGACCGGTGATCTTCGCCTGCACATCTGATATTCGACAACGACATGAGGGCCAGACAGATTTCAACGACACTGAGTAATACAGGTATTAATCAACGCGCGCGATTAATCGAAATATAAATATGTATTCTCGTTAGACGGTCCCGGGATGGATTAAAACTCGTGGCAAGAATAAAGGAGGGAAATGAATAAAACATGACTCGCGGGTGAGTGTAAAATTTATTCATAGCTATTTCGTTATTTCTCCGATAAGTAGGATAAGTATATAAGACTAAGAAATGAAAGCGTACGGGCGAGAGGGCTGCGTGGAGGGAACAGGGTTAAGGGAAAATGATCTTACTTGACGCTTTAAGCGCTAACTGGAACGCGACCTTACGAAAAAGTGGGTTCAGCCTGTTCAAGATTACGCGGAGTAGAAAAAAGCTCGGAGGAATCTCTCCGATTTTCTTATTCGCCGAAAGGGACGAGCGGGTCTTCTCCTCCCGTGAAACGGTCTCCGAC
Source organism: Ceratina japonica (assembly GCA_019453355.1). Classification (NCBI taxonomy): domain Eukaryota; kingdom Metazoa; phylum Arthropoda; class Insecta; order Hymenoptera; family Apidae; genus Ceratina; species Ceratina japonica. Next base: position 138,963 of record SMSR01016138.1, on the reverse strand, counting down.
GTGTCGCGCGGTAAACTGCGAGCTGACCGGAAACTCACCCAAAACTTTCAAAGTGACCGCTCTATATATCTTCGGCTCTGTGTTAACTTGACACTCGTAAATGCCGGCGTCCCGTGGTTGAACGTAATCTATTCGCAGGTTCCACTCGTCCTCCTCGCCGGCGTTTCGGATTATCGTAAATCTTGCGTCGCTCGTGTAAGTCACCGACATCGACGTCAAGATGTGCAAGTCCCTTTTTCGTATCCAAGACACCTGGGACAAATTTTCCGCATCAGACCAACGCGGCCAACCCCCGACCCTCCCGGCTCCGCGATATATGTATACGCGTCGTCGTGCCACGCGCGATATTTCCGCGCTAACGCGCGCACGACGTAACTGGAATTCTAATAAAGACCTGGAAACATTTTGTTCGAAAGTTTTAATCGGTTTCCGAGTACGTTCCGCCCGAATTTCGTGCCTGTTTCGGGGCAATTGCCAATCTGTCTTACGATTGTTCTTGCACAAAACGGTTCCGGGTCTGCGCCGAGCATTAGCATTCCGTTTCACGCTCTGCCGACGTGTGTGTACACTTCGTTGTTTGGACGGCGGCGGAAAATCGGTTGAAACGCAACAACGCGTTCGAATTGCTTTTTGATGGGGGAAGGAACAATTTTTCAACGCGAGAACAATCGTCGCACGAGGGGGATTTAAAGAGGAAAAACATTTGTACAGCAAATGGGATAATCGCTCGCCCATTAAGCAAGGAAGCCGGCGAAACATACGCAAATTGGTTTAAAAACAGTCGCACGGAAGTGTCGTTTGTCATAGCGATCCGGCGACGTCTTTTACGGGTGCACCAATTCGTTCTCGAATTACTTAACGACGAATTAAGCGGTCATTATAAGAAAACAAACGCGAGACGCTGGCTATTTCGTGTTTTTTTTTCATCCTTTATACCAGCTTCCTCGTTCCGCGGAGAGGAACGGGGGAACAAGAGATGGAGCGAGAATTCCGGTTGCGCCCCAATTTAGCCGAAATTTCAGGCGCATCCAGGGCTACGATTACAATAGCGTAACTTCGAATAATTGCGAATCCGAATTCTCAAATTGGCAATAATACGTTTCATTGTTAACGTCGCCCTTTCAAAGGATTGTAATACAAAAATGAAAAAAAGTTCGTCCCATTGTTGTCTGAATAAACATATGGCCGTTTGGAGAAAAAGCGTCAATAGTTATTCCAGTATTTTTTTGTTTTAATTGCAATTCCTATTCGGATCGGCAGGGAAATAGGGCTTTCAAAGCATCGTTTGAGACCATTCACTCGTTTCGAAAAAGGAACGTCCCCATTTTTTAGACAACTGTACCTTTTCGGAGCCGACGAAAAAAAGGGAGGATATTCGTTACAACTGAGATTTCTGAATAGGGGATCGGGGCTGAATGATTCCCCCCTTCCGTTTTGTCTAACGATTTTTCTAAACGATTCTGAAGGAACCGGAGGAGCGGTTGGAAGAGCGCAGCGTTAATCCCGTTGAGATCCAATTGAATGCTGGGCCAGCGCGGCGGGCCTGCTTTCCCGGGATTCGACGCGTCATATTGTTTGGAAAAGTTTCTAATTTAATTGCGAACTCGTTGCGAGCGGCACTGTTATTCGAAAGGTAAGTACGACGCCGTTGAAACTCACTGTTCTGTTGCCCAAGTTCTTAACGCGGCACAACAGCACGACGGTCTGCCCGACAACGGCGGTCACTTTTTGCGGCGGGTCTTTATAAAAATACGTCCTCTTCGTCCCTCGTTGCGAGCGTTGTTCCCCTTTATCGGGCTTCTCCTCGTCGACTCGTTGCACCGCTAAAATTCAGGCATCACACGCATTGAACCATCGCATCGAGAAACCCTTCGCCCTTTCGCTTTGCGTACGCGACCGGCTTTTTTAAAAAAGAAATCAGCCCCCCCGGGGGATTAAAGCGGCTAGTCAATTTTCCGAAAAAAAAAAGTACTTCCTCCGGCTTACGGAAAAATTTCCTACGGAACATAAAGTGAAACGCGATTTACCGCGACAAAAGAATTTCAAAGCGCCGATTAATCGAACCACACTTTGCATCTTTTTTTATCCCACAAGTCCCTCTTTGTGTCTTCAAAGCGAAGAGGAAGATTTAATTGAAAATTGATTTTCATATTTCATAAAGGAACGATATCGTTCGGGTTTATCGATTGTGCGAATCCGCGAATCTGTTAGGGCACTTTGACCATAATCGTGTGTACCTAGGTTCCAGTGACCGGAAGACGGTTCTGCGTGTAACAGGTACCCGATTCCAAGCAGTATGAGGGCCATGCCATGGAACGGTGCCATTTTTTTACGCGCGACGCTCTTTCATCTTCATTCGCTTTTTCCGTTCCTCTGAAATTCGAACGAATACTCGAGGGCCGTCGAGGATCCGCCGGTCATCCGACGATCGTTATCGTCCCCCGCTCTCCATTTCACGATATATCCAGCCCGAGGAAGCGGAAAAGCTGATAGCCAGGTGCAGTGGCGCCTCGCAATGTTCCCGATTACTTGCGATTGCGCCGACGATTCGAATCGTCCTTATCATTCGCGCATCCCACCGTCCACGCGGGCATCTGGTTTTTTTAAACGCTCACGAATAAAACATAACATTTATTATCAGGTCACACGTACAAAATGAGCATGTATACATAAAACTGCATGTCTATAAAAAGATGAAATACAGATATTTCCATATCTGGAAAGGGGAAAACGGAATTCGATATTCAATCAACATAAATATTTGTATATTAACAAATTTTCTTAATTTCTAGTTTCACAGGCATGTACGTATCCTCGTAGTAGGCCTAAACATATCAATTCTGTGTAACAACAAACATGATAAAATCTGAATATACTTTAACAATTCCTCATTCATTGCTAAAAATAAAAATATATATGTATATGTATTTGTGTGTAAAAGTAGTTATATAAATCACTTCAAACTTTGATTAGATATATTATGCTCTTCGAATGGAATGCTTAGTCCCTATAAAAATTACCCTTTGTACCACCGGTTTTAGAAACTAGTACGATGTCCGTTATTTTCATCGAATTTGGAGACGCCGCGTACTTGCACATGTCGTAAACCGTTAGAGCAGCGACGCTGACAGCGGTCAAGGCCTCCATTTCTACACCGGTTTTACCGGTGCATCTGACTTCCGCCGTGATCTCCACGCGATGCGATTCCTCGTCCAAACGCAGCGAAACATTCGCGTAGGTCAAGGGAAGTGGATGACACAACGGTATCAAATTGGAAGCACGTTTCGCTGCCATAATACCGGCTAATTGTGCTACTGTTAAAACGTCGCCCTTCTTCACGTTATTTTCGGCGATCAATTTGCTTATGTTCGAATCAACCTGTACGATTCCTCTCGCGATCGCGACGCGTTTGGTGTCGACTTTCGAACCGACGTCCACCATGCTCGCTTTACCGCTCGGATCCACGTGCGAGAGAGATGAGAACGCTCTCGCGGTTTCGCCAATTTTTAATTGTAATCCTGCGCTGATCGTTAAATACTGGCGCGGCACGTTAACGCGTAAATAATTATAATTTCGTAAGACTTTCTTTTCAACTGCAAGTGCAAACAAGAGAAATTAACGTTCCTCGTTACTCTGTCGCGAGAGAATCGAGGCGATAACGTTTGTACGTATATAAATGGTTTTTGTATATTTAGTTATACTTTTTTTTACTAACAATCGATTTAACCACCAATCAGAATCATTGGTCGATTTTCCATCTGGGATAGATTGAACATTCCTGAAACACATCATCGATGCCATATAAACGTTATCGCTTCACGTAAAGATTAATGTCTTATGATCTCGCATCACTCGTATTGGATTAAAGATAAAAGTTAATACCTGCGTGTTGTTTCTTTTTACGTCGCACTGCGGCTCCGATCATTTCTTTTAAAGTATCGTCGGAAGCTCCGCTCCGTAAAGCGTCTCGAAGGGACACTTCTCCCTTCCCTTCGAACAGACAAACTTTTAAATTCCCATCTGCGGTTATTCTTAAACGATTGCACGTACTGCAAAAATGTTCGCTCATCGACGTGATGAATCCAACTTGACCAGTAAAGCCAGGGACGTGATATGCCTGTTAAAAAATGAATTATTTTTTTTAGCAATTTATGTGTGCATAAGTTAATTATGTTTCATGTAAAATTCTCACTTTGGACGTGTCATTGTAGTCGTTTGGAAGACGTTGCAAGTTGGGATAAGTATCCCTAATAAGTTCTTTCATATCTTTAAAAGAAATCATTTTATTCTCATTCCACTCATTCCCTTGAAAAGGCATATATTCAATGAAACGTACATCGATCGGTTTATCTCTCGTTAATTCAACAAAATCAACTACCTCATCATCGTTGAAGCCTTTCATTACTACACAATTCACCTACAGCATTTATTTAAAATTGATACTTTGCCTATATATATGATTATCCACACTTTATTCAATTTTGTTCTCACCTTCACTGGTTTGTAGTCTAATTGAACAGCTAAGTCTATTGCAGCCATGACTCTGGACCATCCTTTCCTACGTGTAAATTGCTCAAAACGCTTCTCCCTTAATGTATCTAGTGAAATATTTATTGCGTCTAATCCAGCTTTTTGAAGTGATGGTAGCTGACGTGTCAATGTCAATCCATTGGTAGTAATTGCGACCTGTTTTAAGCCAGGCAATTGTTTCAGGTTACTGATAATATCTACTATATCCTTTCTAACAGTTGGTTCCCCACCGGTTAAGCGTATTTTATTTACACCTTCCTTTACAAATAGATCTGCTATTTTGATTATCTCATCTGTTTTTAGAATACCTTCATTTTTCGTCAGCTTAACACCCTCAGCTGGCATACAGTACAAACCTATAACGAATTACATGTATCATGTAGAATGATTAAAATAAATTTACATGATACTCACATCTGAGGTTACAGCGTTCGGTAATAGAAATACGTAGGTACGTATGATGCCTTCCATACGAATCTGTGAGTACATCGTCGCTCGTACGATTTAGCAATTCTCGGAACTGCTGCACCTGAGGCAACCAATAAAATAAATTTATGCTGTACAGATTTCTGTTTTATATTGCTCATGTAAATAAAAAATATACATGCGTATATATACTCACTCTGGGCGATACGTTCGATGCAACAGATGCCTCAGTGGACGAATGCACAGCACCGAAGATCGATTTCACGGTATTTACTTTCCGAAACATTTAAATGATACGCGATTGATGAACAGTGCGAGGACCTATGTTTTATTAGGAAACGTTTTGTTTTCCCTACATGAGAAATAAAAAAAATTATATAATTCAGTATTTTCCAATATGGGCGAGTTGTTCAGAGCTATTCACCGTATCTCTTCGATGACTTTGTTGCAACTATGAAAATTACACGTTCCACCTGAGTATACACTTATCCCCACAGCAATAGTTATCTTCGAAAGCCTTGGCTTTGACAAACCGCTTATCATATTGATAGATCGTATGCATTTTTTAATACAATTCGAATTGCCGAATGGATTAAAAAATATTTGTAAAACAGTCTTCTATGTAGAATTTAAAATCCTGCAAGCACACAATTTAAAACTTGGAAACGGAGGAATAATTCAAGTCTGGTTTCGTTTAAATAATCACTGTAATTACTGCATAATTAGCCCTACTTAAGAAATATAGCAACGATGAATAATGCATTACAGTCATCTGGNACACTTATCCCCACAGCAATAGTTATCTTCGAAAGCCTTGGCTTTGACAAACCGCTTATCATATTGATAGATCGTATGCATTTTTTAATACAATTCGAATTGCCGAATGGATTAAAAAATATTTGTAAAACAGTCTTCCATGTAGAATTTAAAATCCTGCAAGCACACAATTTAAAACTTGGAAACGGAGGAATAATTCAAGTCTGGTTTCGTTTAAATAATCACTGTAATTACTGCATAATGAGCCCTACTTAAGAAATATAGCAACGATGAATATAATGCATTACATCATCTGACGTAAAATGTATAATTTAAATTTAGGTGAAGTAAAAAATGAATAGGAAGAACAGATCATGTTTGTTGGAAATATTCCTTTCCTCTAATTATTAGAAAACAAAATCAAGAAAGAATACTCATAAAAACATGATAAACAAAGCAGTATTGTTTTTGATGACGTGAGTGCAGAAAATTTGAGTGTGATGTGTGATGTGGCTGCAGGCACGGAGTGCACGCGCTACACTTCTGACCATTCTGACGATTCTGACCATTCTGACTCTGACTTCTTCTGACGCTGTTATATTGGCGTCGGCGTCAGTGGGTACCGACGCCCATCGTGCTTCTCGATTTTTCTAAATTCTCTATTTTCTCGTCGCGTCGAGCGTCAGTCGGGTAACGTTTTCCCCTAGGCATTTGTGTTATATGAGTGATATGAGTGTCCAATGGTGTCCAACTCCAAACCTGTTTATATGACCGTGCACTATAAAGTCAGAAGTTAACTTTTACTTTTTAGAGAAAAACCAATTGCGACCTTACGTTTAAAGTTTTAATTCGCATTAACGGCGAGAATTATATAATGACAGAGTACAAGCTCGTAGTTGTGGGAGCAGGAGGTGTTGGCAAATCTGCAGTCACAATTCAATTGATACAAAATCATTTTGTAGACGAATATGATCCTACCATAGAAGATTCTTATAGAAAACAAGTAAGTGGTTTTATTATGCACCGATGGAGAGGCTCCTCTCGTTTAGATCACGTCTAATATATATCAAATTTTTATTATGCAGGTAGTTATAGATGGGGAGACATGCCATTTAGACATATTAGACACAGCTGGTCAAGAAGAATACAGTGCAATGAGAGATCAGTATATGAGAACTGGTGAAGGATTTTTATTAGTGTTTGCCGTTAATTCAGCTAAGAGTTTTGAAGTATGTCACTCTTACTGCTTCCTTCACTCTTTTTGCCTTCCTCACAGAGAATGCTAAGGCTTGCTTATATCTAATCAACATTATAGGACATAGGAACATATAGGGAACAAATAAAAAGAGTAAAAGATGCAGAAGAGGTACCAATGGTATTGGTAGGAAACAAGTGTGATCTTCAGCAATCATGGGCTGTCAATATGACGCAGGCAAGAGAAGTGGCTCGTCAGTATGGCGTGCCTTTCGTTGAAACTTCAGCCAAGACTAGAATGGGTGTAGACGATGCTTTTTATACTCTAGTAAGTAAATGTATAACAGTGTAACTCCGAGCTTATGAATTTTCTCAGTTTAACGTCAAAGTATAAAGAAATGAAAAATATCTCTTAATTATATTCTTATTGGATTGCATATTCTTATTGGGTTCTTGTGATTAATGAATTATAGGTGAGAGAAATACGGAAATACAAAGAACAAAGAGAAAAAGAAAAGAAGAAGCATAGGAAAACGTGTAACCCAAACCGTAGGAGACATCGATGCTGTTTGCTTTAAATCTCTGGACAACGTTGTTTCCCTCATTCGATACATACATATTATGGTAATAGATTGCATAAAGCATTAGATTATGTTCACTTTACGCACATTTTTGCAGCTTCCTCTATAGAATATTGTAATAAATTTAAAGCACAATTTTATCTATACATTGGGAGGGAAGAGAACAAAACATGTAATAGTATTGTATTATAACGCATACATTTTTTACTCTCGATGTTAAATTTCGTAAAATACATTATTTGTTTAACAGTCTGCCATATAACTCTTAATATTCCATTAGCAGAAGAATTTTAACCCTTGATTGCATAGACTAATTGGTTAAAAAAAAAAGAGGATGATTCTCCTAGATCATTCGCTTCGTTTATTGTTAAGTATGGAATATATATAGTATTAACCAACGAAAAGATTATAGTTTTAGGTATTGTTGATGACAGATTCAGAATTGAACAAATTTTTCCCATAGATATTTTTTACATACTTTATTCAAGTAGTCTATAATTTGTAACATGTTTAATTTATTAATTAGATGTGTTTTTAATCATTGTATCTATACATTGTTATGCGTGACGAAAAGATTCCATTTTCCTAAAGAAGACGTAAAAGCCATAAAACTCATTTTGTGCTGTGATCAAATAATTTTAAGCATGCCATGCTAGTTAGATATTACTGCGATTAAGTATGCAATTTCGATACAAACATCTATTTACCAGCTTAGAAGTGTATAAGTACGTTCACGTTTTTCCCCTTTAGTGCAATTACAAACGCATATATGATGATACGTTGTATATAGATAACGCAGTTATCTATTAATTTCTACGACAACGTTTTTATACGTTTATATTAGTAACGAAGGATTGGTGGATATAAATTTATTTCGATTGTAAGCGCGACTTTTATCAATCGTTGTTGTTTCAACTTAGAATTAAAAACTATAATGCAAAAATTAATTTAAGAATAACATCATTTCGAAGAATCATATCGAAGTGGAAGTTTACATTGATATTTGGATATCTAATTATGCCTGTATGGAGATAGCATTTTATGACACATTAGTGATTGATGGCATTTTATTCAACTTTTCTATCTCCCGTCGTTATCATGCAATTGTCGTAATCTAAAGTCGATTATTATACTGCTTAGAGTATAATTTTCAGATATTGAAAATATCAATTGTAAACTCTTAACATATTTTAATATTTGTTCAGACAATAATCGCTGTCTCATTTTAAAGAGAGACCTGACTTTAACAAAAATACAAAAATTTAATTAATTTCCCTCTGCAAAAATCTATGGAAATATTTAATGAGGTATTTAAGATCCTTCGAGCGGGATCATGTTTCGAGGCTGACTGAATTTTCCACAATCAAGGGTTAAACATTTTGCTAAACGATCGAAATAGTATAATTTGCAAATATTCTTATATATGTAAACGCGCAAATTTGTAATACTAGCTTTTTCAAATATCAAAAATGTGTATATATAAAATTGCACAGCATAGGTGTTAATATGTAATTCGAATTCGTAATAAAACTTTGTACAAAACGTGTTCTTCATATTAATTCTTAATATTAATCTTGAATGATCGTCTCTAAATATTAATTATTTAGGTCATCTATGCTGTTTGGTTTTATAACGTGACAAAAGCAATCGACATACATATAAATCGTTTAATCAATTTTATCCTTAAAATGCATCGTATGAAAAAAGGACATTATCTAAATCAAACGGTACTAAACTGTTGAAAAATTAAGTTACACGTAATGTTAAGTCCAACATTGATCTACATTGGAACAAATTGTTAAACAAGTACATCCAATTTTTAATACCTTTTACTCTTTCATTTCAAGCACGTTATCCAAAATAAAAAAATATCATAAAGGTACGGACTAAGTACAAATTATAAAGCAATTGTTATCTACTATGTATACAAAAATATACTCATTCAATAGTCAGGGAAATATATATACATATATATATTTCTGGATAGGTACGTACATAAATGTAAATGAGTACGAATGGAAGTACTGTGTTCACATGTTTGGCATTAGCATTCGTTAAAATTAGAGAAACGATAATCTTACAACAGTTCGCGAGGTAGTTCATCTGTTATTAAAAATACTCTCCTTATCAAGGAAAAAGAAAAGTGTTTACTACGTAATCGTAAATACCGATACAATTTATACAGAGGTCATGCACACATTACAATGTGTAAAAAATGTTATCGTGCATACACGTCTTAATTCTTTAACTCAATATTTAATATATATTTTTGTTAACAGATTTTCTAAGGATTTTTGTATTAACTGACTAGGATCGTAAATTTAACACAATATTCGTCATATAATGGCATGGTAAAAATCTACTGCAACAATAAAATTGTAATAATCAGTTTAATATATGTTAAAAAATTAGTTTCTTCAACCCATTTCAAGTGCACTACTTCCTCATTAGATATGCAATATCAGTGTTAATTTTCAGGAACAAGGAAATTCGATAAACGACTCGATACGTTTACTTTAATTTCATTTATTTTCGAGCACCTAAGTAAATATAAAATCATTATACGCCTATATGATTCTGTATGTAACTATATCACTGTCATGGTATTGTTTACTATACGTATAAGCTATCTTCTAATTACATACGAAATGGTAAATGTAGGCTTGTGTATACAGTAATATGTATATATATATATATGTATATGGCACGTCAGTCTGTACGTTTAATTAGTTAAACCACTTATGATTATTTATTAGATACTACTGTTGTGTATCTGTCGTCAAATTATGAATTGTTTTGTTACGTTTGGCATTGATTCATGGCAAATGGCTTTAGCACTACCGTATCATTTCCATGTATTTTTGTTTGTGTTTGCTTAACATTTCAGTCACTGTCACCAATTGCTTTATCGTTGGCTAAAAACAAACATGGTACATTTATAAGTAAATGTCTACGACAAAATATGTGGAAAAAATGAATGGCGATGAACGTGATACCTGTGTCTTAGACAAAACTTGTAACTCTTTTAAATGAGAAACGCAAATATGATGTAACGTTGCCAAATCTCTTGCCGTATCTGAAACACAGGTCCTGTTTCGTGGATCAGCGCCTTCAGATTCTGGTTTCTCAGTTACGTTCTATAACGCAAGCATAAGTGTTTTAATTAATTTACCTCTGATCGATGTACCATACAACATAAAGTATGCATACGTACAGATAACTGATCGAGAAAAACAACCATTCTCTCTTTATTTTTGAGAATAAACGGATTGACTACTTCCATGTACGGTTCTTTACCACCGAATTCTACCAAATTGGCCAAATTTTGTAGACATTTTGCCACCATTACTAACGATCTATCAAACGGTTCAAAGAAGAGAGAATTAGCGAGGAATTTATACAGTCACCAAATTTCTTACGTTTAATATAGACCTACCCTACCTTGCAGCAGCTGGAGGTGGTGGTTCGGCTATTAAATTAAACGACCTAGGATTTAATATGGCAGGGCAAAGTAAACGTAAAAATATAAATCCACTGACTACCCGCGTTCTGACTAGTCTCTCGTGTGGCCATTTGGCAACAACTGCCCTTTGTAAACATCCGCAAATATATCTCAGCGTCTTTGGACATGCGTCAGGACTTGTGAAAATGCTCAATGTCACTTCATCTAAAACCTAGAACGACGTCGATTGTTAGTTACTATTTTTCATCATGACATTGATCAGTTTGTATTTACCTGTAATAAAAATTCTGCATTACTGCACGCATCCTCTGGAGAATCCATTTTTGTTGGATTTAATTCACAGCTCTGTTTACTTTCAATCAATTTCACTATAGTGTCGCGTAATGCCGCTTTCAAGAACGAGGTACAAACTGATTTCATATATAAATCCATTAAAGTGGTTGTAAGGCTAGCAGCTCTGAAGAGTGTTGGCGTTTCGTCCTCCTTATCCACCTACAAACAAAATAAAACGTACATTTCTCTAAAAAAAAACTGTTCAGCCTTTTATTTAAAGAATGAACATACCTCTGCTTGGTTCAAAGATCTCAAAAGGTCTGCTTCTTTTCTTTCGTGCCTAAATATTCTAAGTAAACTATTTGCCAGTGGTACTCTATCCAAGTGACATACGTCTGCTAATGCCCTGACCACATGCAATTCTGGATCTAGTAACAATTGCTGTAACGGACTATATTCTTCTGGAGGCATCGCTAGATCATGGCGGTATCTGTAACATTACAAATATATATAATGCATGGGAAAACTATTGTTAAGACATTTGTGATTCCTAATTTATAAATGAACAGCTTGTGTTTTTACCTTATTCGTAAACGGAGCACACCCCATTCGCCTATCGGGGTAAGCCCTGATAGCGGATACCATTCGTCCATCTCCTCGCCATTTGTTAAACTCGCTAATTCTACAGTCAGTTCAGCCACTTCTGTATCCTTACTGCGCTTTCCTTTATTGTATAACGTTAACGAGAACGACATAACATCTGGTGGAACATCTCTGTGGAACAATTTACAATTAATGTTATTCGAATACGGTAACGTTGGTTTTGAACGATGAGTAATATACATACTCTAAAATGAACTCTTCATCCCAAATTGGATGTAATCCGGTTTTAACTTTTGTGCGAGCAACTTTTACATTGTTTAGAGCCACTATAATGAATGGGTTTGGTACTAGTTTGTATGGAAGTCTATGTGCATCTAATATATGCAGATGTAATGAACGCAATTCGCGGAGACGGGCAACCTTTGGAGCACGAGTAAGTTGTGATACACATAATGGTTTCAAGGCATTAATCCAGTCTAAAGCATTCTCGGAATTCGGAGCAGCCAAGTATGTTATCGTGGCCAAACATGGTAAAGCACGTTCAACTAATTGAAAGCAATGAGGCCTATCAAACACGCTTTCATGAACCTACAAAAAACTACATCTCAGGAACAAATCTCAACAACAAATTCAATTGTTATTATCCTTAATTAACAAACGTGTTTTCTTAAACACAATTAATCTGATCTTCTGCCGAATGTTAGTACAATTAACCACATAAAACGTATGTTTAAAAGGTAACACAGTTTGTTAACTGAAACAAGTATATGTACAATGAATACGTTCCAATTATTTATGTTTAATTTACCTGGTATAAATATGCACAGCTTAAATCAATAAGACCTTTAGGTTTGGTCCTTTTCGGATTGTCGTACAAATACAAATGAGTATCGGTTGCATCCACTAGAAGTACAAAATACAATGCCTTCCACTTTTTATTCTTTTCTGACTTTTTCTCCAGGTATCCTTGCATCTTAATTCCTTTATTTTTCTTTGCCCCAGATTGTTCGCGACACTCTCTGAGAGTCGCATATATTTTTTCTGCGTGCTGTACCTCTCTATTGACCCTAACGCTACCATCAGGCTCTGTTACCATTGCTTGAACTAAAGTATGACCTTCGACTATTTGCTCTTTCCGGTATCTGTAAACAAAATTTTTACAGTAAAATAATAATTTTTTAATATGAAACACAGATCTCATACCTATTTATAACAGCGTCCAGACACTCAAACGTTCGGCCGCCCATAAGATAACGTACACCTTTCTTTTCAATTCTAAATCTTTGAATTTGATTGTTTATATGAAAGAAAAGCGAATAATCCCCAGGACTATTGTCTGAAGGTCTGACCTAAATAATAAAGTAAAAGATTATTATCGCTTCAATCAAAGTTTATGAATATGACTTACCAAGAAGCTACCAGGTCCGGCTTTGACCAACATGTCAACAGCTTCGCTCTTAGTGACGTTAGGATGGAACCAAGAGAATACAGTATTAGGATCAATGGAATCATCCAGGTCTTCCACTAATTCACGGAAAATCAAGCCCTGTTCACCAGTTCTGTGCGCAGTGACCCACAACCAGCCATCTCCCATGTCATTATGCACAAAAAATATGTCACCCTTCTGGAAGCTTAACTCGTCTGTGTCGGGCATTTTTGTGTATGGCAGTATCGCAACTATTCGCTTCTTATCGTTCACCGGTTCAGGCGGAGGAGTAGGATGGATAAGTCTTTCTCTCTTCAAAAGATCTGAGCAATGAGTATAATACGCGACAAGGTCTGACAAACTGTTAAATTGTCTCCCTCCTACAAAAGAACGTATATTATTTTACACATGGTTTACAATTGCAAATATTTACTAAATTCTGACAGTTCTCGTACCAATATAATAATCTCCACAGACGGCAGTAATCCTAAAATGATTAATGCCAGTTCTGCCCAGGTAGGACAATACATAACTTCCAGGTTTCCTGTCACTTTCACGTACTAGATAACTACCCATCTTACTAGCATCCCACAATCTTTCTTCCGCAGTAAATCTATCTAATCTACCATGGTACCACCTATGAGATATTCTAGCATTAATCACTGTTTGTGATTTGGTAAACCCGATTAAAAACAAATTTTCTCTAATTGTATTTTATTGATGTAAAATCTCACTGGTTCTCCGGAGGAGCTGTTAATAAGGTTGCATTGGCGCTGTCTGGTTCTTCTGTGTCTTGAATATCATCTGGTATATTCTCAAGAAAAGGATCAAACTCAGTTTCTGCATTCATAGACTCATTTTGTCCTCCATCTTCGCTACCAGTACTAGGAGATCCTCCTTTGCTGTTATGATCCATCTTTAAATATAATTACATCAAGTTAATATATTGATTATCATATTAAAAAATTGATATCATTAACGTTAAGATTCACATTTTTTTATATACTATTTTATTGTTACTATACAGTTAAATGTATTATGTTAAGTTAATATATCTCTGTCAACAAAACATGAATAGCATGTGCGAATATTTGAATGCATTTCCGTAATGATACACATCTATTTGTTTGTATACTTTCTAAGTTGATAAAGAGTTTATAAACGATACGTATCTCGACGACGAATGTTCAAAAGATGAAGTGGAATTCACGAAAACGTCGCGGTAAATTTTTATAGATTTCCAAACTTACGGAATCATAATCCACTTCTTGTTAGTCAATTTATAGTGTTCTCGGTGACCGAGTGATGACAGATAAATAATCTTGCATGAATAATACTCGATACGTACCTTAGCACTGTTCGACACGCTCGGTCCTCCACGCACAAACTCTGCCATTTTCGGTTCACACGCGCTCCTTCATACACACGATTATCAAAAAAAAATAACTGAAGATGTCAATTAAACGGCATCCGTTTTATTGCAAATCTCCTCACGGTGATTATTTATAAGGCTAAAAACTATTATTGATACAAAATGTATTGACGTTTCTCGGCAGCCATTTTACTACTGCACGCGTTGACTACAGGATATTGAAAAGCAGCGGATCTTATTTATCACATGAATATCTTTTAAATACTTTTACGTGTCGGCAACATGTCTTCGAATTTATTCCTTTAGAGCTTGACTCGAAGTCAGTTTTATACATTGAAAACGAAACGATTCTGTTGAAATCACTTTTATAAATACAGTCCGAATCACGATGTATAATCAAAGAGGAAATGAGAGTTGAGAGTGCTCACGCCCGGGATTTCGTGATTCACGTACGAGTGCTACACCTGCTACACCAAGAGGCAAACTCTCGAAAGGGTTTCACAGTAGCATATACAAGAACCTATATTTAGTAGAAATCTATCCTTTTGGTTCCATCGAAGCAAACAATAATTTATAGACGAGATATATATAACTAATTGGCTACGAAGTAAAAACAACTCACATTTTCTATAATAAATAGATAAATCAATAAAGTAGATGAAATGAAAGTTATAAAAAACATCTGTTTTTATTGATTATACATTCTTGTATGATATACTGAAATTAAAGGTGTACAATCTTTTATATTTACGAAGTTTCCTTACAAAGGAAAATTAAACCATAAAAATACATTATGATTTGATAATAGTTATCAAACATGGTACATCTTGGCGTTTTGCAATTAATACAAATCGTTCAGTCTGTATTACGCTTGCTTAGACGTTTTTATCCTCCACACACCAATTCTGTATTTGTACCAAATGAAAAACAAGTCTATTCCCATTTGCAGCCAACTCCAGAATGGAACTATTTTTGATCCTTCAATTTCCGTCCAGTTTACTGGAATCTCGGTGATAGGAATGTTCAAAACCCTCGCGATGTATAACATTTCCACATCGAATGCCCAGCGTTCAACGTGCAGGGCTTGGAATATAGATCTCGCAGATTCTCTCGTTAAAAGTTTAAAGCCGCATTGGGTGTCTCTGATCCCTCTCACTCCCCACAGCCACACTAGAACGTGAAATCCATGCATCAACAGTAATCTGAAGAATGTTCTTTTAGCAGTTTCCTCTTTTTCTAAATGTGCTCTAGATCCGCACACTACTACGTGAGACGAGCTAACTTCCTCTGGCTTGTCCATATAATCACCTAAAACAAATGATTTCATTGTTTTCAAAGAATGGATACATCGTACATTTTACATTGTTAAAAGGTGACTTACATCCTAGAATACTCTTTAAACTCTCATCCAACTTCTCCAAGTCTTTAAACTTGGTAGCACCATCAGCATCTGCGAACAATATTGCACTACCCCTTGAACTTAGGATACCCTTTGAAAAGAGAATACCATGTGAGAGAGAATATACAAAAATATTTGTATTATTTGATACAAGAAACACTGAATTACTAACCATCCTCACTGCACCACCTTTGCCTCTGTTTTTAACAAGATTTAGCAATCTAATATTTTCATGTTCCAATGCATACTTATGTGCAATATCTACAGTTTTATCTGTGCTCCCATCACTGACAATGATCACCTCATAAGTACATCCTTTCTTCAAACGGTTTTCCAAATATTCCAAGCATTCATCTAACATTAGTGGCACTGTAAGGAAAGTATACAAAATCTATTTGTTCCTACAATATTGTTATATATATCTATAAGCAATTACATCTTTGCTCTTCATTGTATGCTGGTATTACTACACTCAAATGCACGCTCCATTTATCATGTAATGATGGGAAAATCTCTTTGCTTTTTGTTTTTGGATTCCAAAAATATTTCTCTTCCTCGTATCGCCATATTTTTGGATATGACTCCGTTATTATGTACAGTATTATAGAAAACTGGAAATAAGTAACATTAACATTATTGACATTGTAGAATAATAAAAATACGATCAAAATACTTCGATGGTTTCGTGGCTGTGCCACGTTTTATAGATAGTGTATGGACAATAATATAACCTACGTACCACAATTATACATATCACTGCAAATACAATAATATAAAGAAGAAGAGACTCCAAAGATATCATCTTATGTTAGCACTTTTAAATATTGATAAAATACACTTGGCAAAAAGCAGCATGTGACACGTATCCTCTCATACTTTCCTCGTGCTTTGTGCCGCTTCGCGCTTAGTGTACTCAGTTGCTATCATTGAATTAATTAGTACATTAGTAGTAGATCTGTCTTATCGGTTTACTATTCTCGATTCTTAATACATTATTTAATATTGGAATACAGGAATGCAAAGATTAAATGAAATGATGTCGATTCTTTGTTTTGTTTATTATATTTTCATTAATCAATACAAACGATGTATTACAGTAGGATTGATAAATTATTGATAACAAATGTTTATAAAAAGAGGGCATTCCATATGCATGCCTGAACATATATTTATATTAAAAAATTTGAATCGTGTTTCGATAGATAAAAATGTATTTGAATCAATGCATTGCTCGTACGCAATTCTTTTCACATTGCGGGCGAATAGTTTGATTTCATATAAAGGGAAGAATTATACGAACGCGAAAATACGATGGCTTCTGATAGAAGCAATATGAATGATATTTTTCAAGAAATGGATGGCGATGATATCCGTGATTCGTACAGAACGCGATTAGTAAATCAAAATGATGAACCGAAAAAGAAGAAAAAGATAACGATAGAAGTAGACGAAGACGATCCGTGTCTTAAACAGCAAGAAGAAGAAGAAGTAGTTAAAGATGAATTTCAGTTTCATGGTGCCGATCCAAGGCAAGCGAGAATTATCCCGTCGTCACGATCTCTTGGATTAAATGTTCCGTGTCATTTAGGTTTCAGCAGCAAAACCAAACGATCCGTTGTTGGGTAATGTACACCGATTTCTATCGTTGCGAACGCATTTTAGGGGAGGGTGCAAACGCATGCACTTGGTTCAAACAAGTATTCACGGCGTTATGTCCAAATAATTGGATTGAGACTTGGGATATTCTCAGAGAGGAGAACAAATTTCCTTGGCACAAATATAAAACGCAGGGCAAGTTTCCTGGCGATAAGTACGGAGTATAGGGAAAAAGTTTCGGGACACGGTCGAAAAATAAATAAATTTCATTAGAAAAAATATCAATCTTTTTATTATACGGTTATACAGGTACAAGACATTTTTATGAGGTAACTTATATAGAAGTAAGAAACGAATATTCTGTTGTAATGCCGGACGTTGGCTTCGTGCGCGGCTGTCTTCAACGTTCGGTCAACAACCTCTTCGCTTATTCTTATATTAAACCACTGATTACTTACAGCTTCTATACAACACTTTTTACATGTTCAAAAAATAAACACTTGCAGGATATTATTAAACTTTCGTTAGAATGGGAGCTTGAAATAGAACAGTATTAAAAAGGCATGTGTTCATTTTAAAAATTTACGTCTTTTACATAAATAAAATCACTAATTTTGTGCATAAACTCCTGCCATCATGTAGACAACTTACCAATCTTCGGGTGTGACCTCTACTTGTTAACGGCATTCATCCGTCTATATTGCTTCCTCAATAACATAGAGCCTGTAACAATGAAAAGTGTCTATACCATAAAAACCGAGTTTCGAAATAATCATCAAGCATAGAAAAATTTGATCATTTTCAATATCGTGATTTCTATTTTGGAATAGTCTTCTCAATTTTACGATAAAGATTAAAACCACCTTACGTATAATTTAACAATGTCAATTTAGTAGCTAAATGCTACTTGGCTTGACCCCCCGATGCTTGATGAATGTATTGACAATCCGTGTCGCTGCACGTTCCCATCAGCTCGTATGGACAGAGAACACCATTGGGATTCATGCTCCTGGATAAAAATGACAAGAAACACAAAAAAGCTGCTCAAAATTTTGGTAGAATTTCAATTAACAGAGAGTTATATATAACGTTTATCAAAAAAGGTGATGTTATAGAAACGTTCAGAGAGCAAAACCCACCTTGGTGATTTAAAATGTACTAATATCGATTGATACGGCATGACCGACTTCGTTTGAAGATCCTCTTCGTTCCTCGTTGTATTTCCCTTCTCAGTTCGAAGCTCCGAAGTTGTAGGCCTTATCGCGTTATCTTCTTTGTTCTTCGACGCTTCTTTGTTACTTTGAGCAATTTCTTTGTTTACCGATTCCTGAGCTCCCACTTCGATCGCGTTCTCTGCAGGCCTCTCTTTGTTAGACGATGCTGAATTTCTTAATTCGTTTTCTTTACTTGTTTCATCGATATTTGCAGGAGTTCCTTCTATTTGGTCGACTCTTTCGATCTCAGTCGAGTTTAATAGAGATTGATTTGCATTAAAAATCATCGAATCATTATTGGTGTTGAAATCTTCCGAATTTCCGACTCCTTGAAAAACTTCCGCGCAATTCAAAGGCACGGCCTCTTTTTCCAATTTTGATATATATGCTTCTGGAATGTTGATGAACGGTACTTTCTTCCGAGAGAGTTGCCGCGTATGATTGGCTACCTCCTTCAATTTGTTTTCTAAAAGTTGTGTTCCAGCTTCAGGTACACTGGAATCATAATTTCACCATTTTTATCAGGTTTGGTCACATCATTATCTACTAAAAAGAACTATTACTTGTATTCCTGTCCAATAATCCTACTCCCCAAAGTAGAACAAATCGTTGCAAGTTTGAAGCACTCTTGCCGACCTGCATTCACCTTGCCATGAGCGGTCACTACCTTTGGTCCTATACTGTTAATTCGATTACGTTGTTCCTGCAACCGCTCCTCAGCAACTTTTAGCTGCTCCCTAAGCTTCTTCACTTCCGCCACTAAATTCGTCTGAAGTTCCCGTTCCACTTGCCAGGTACGAAGAGTAGTCGACATATCTGCTAGATCATCTATGATCGTGTAGCTATATCATAGACACAAAAATAGCTCATTACACACGTGTACATCTGATTATCATCGAGCACACTCACCGTTTCGCAACTAGCTTCTGTTCCGTTTCCACCAGACGTTGTTCTTGATCCGCGCGAGGAAGACTAATAAGAGTGCATAGCTCCGATCTAACATCCTCTTTGATTGTTTCCCAATCGCGTTCCACCCTACTTTTTCGTGGCGATACATCGTTTTTCAATAAGTCAGGATGATCATCATCTTTATTTTCCGAATTGGAAATCAGAATCGTGGTTTCAGACGTTGTATCACCTTCTCTCCTTTCCTCATCTTCTCTTGGCAAAATAATAGTTGACGCATCTGAGACAGTCACATTGCCGTTAGGAATAAGAGTTTTTGCTGCAGCATATGTGTGATCATTCGTTTTTTCCTGATTATAATCCTTATTTTCACTCTGATCCTTCGCCTTATCATTTAAATTCTCCTTATCGTTTATTATTACTTGCTGCNAAAGTAGAACAAATCGTTGCAAGTTTGAAGCACTCTTGCCGACCTGCATTCACCTTGCCATGAGCGGTTACTACCTTTGGTCCTATACTGTTAATTCGATTACGTTGTTCCTGCAACCGTTCCTCAGCAACTTTTAGCTGCTCCCTAAGCTTCTTCACTTCCGCCACTAAATTCGTCTGAAGTTCCCGTTCCACTTGCCAGGTACGAAGAGTAGTTGACATATCTGCTAGATCGTCTATGATCATGTAGCTATATCATAGACACAAAAATAGCTCATTACACACGTGTACATCTGATTATCATCGAGCACACTCACCGTTTCGCAACTAGCTTCTGTTCCGTTTCCACCAGACGTTGTTCTTGATCCGCGCGAGGAAGACTAATAAGAGTGCATAGCTCCGATCTAACATCCTCTTTGATTGTTTCCCAATCGCGTTCCACCCTACTTTTTCGTGGCGATACATCGTTTTTCAATAAGTCAGGATGATCATCATCTTTATTTTCCGAATTGGAAATCAGAATCGTGGTTTCAGACGTTGTATCACCTTCTCTCCTTTCCTCATCTTCTCTTGGCAAAATAATAGTTGACGCATCTGAGACAGTCACATTGCCGTTAGGAATAAGAGTTTTTGCTGCAGCATATGTGTGATCATTCGTTTTTTCCTGATTATAATCCTTATTTTCACTCTGATCCTTCGCCTTATCATTTAAATTCTCCTTATCGTTTATTATTACTTGCTGCTCATTCGCGTCGCTTCTTACTTGTATCTGCAAGTACTTTCGATTCACTTCATCTGTAGATAAAATTTTTAAGCCGGATGTTACTTTTTGTATTAAAGGTGTAGACGTCTCGAGAGCAGATCGCGATTCATTCGTCGCTTCTATTTCTACGACTTTATCTGCCTTATTCGGACTAAGATTTACTTGATTTGGATTTGTACTTTTTTGTTTATCAATATTACACGTTTTATTATTATTCGATTGAACATTAATTGATGCGGCTGTAGGTTTTACAGAGTTCACTAAGTTCTTGGAAACATTCTCTTTGTTCAATTGTTGAGCATTTACGTTAGAATTTTTATTGACCGGCGAAATTATTCTCGTCGGACTATTAGGCAATACAGATTTCGCAGAAGTCTCAGCGGTTTTATTTTTTGTCATGGACAGTAATTTTTCGCGCTCTAAAATTTGTTGCTTCAACCGTCGATATTCCTCTTGCTGCGATGCGGGTAAATGACGAACAGCCTGTAAAAATGGTCAACCTAGTAAATATATCATAATATAAATCAAAATATGTATGTATATATATTGACACACATGTATACAAAATATATATGTATATACAATAAAATAGTTCCGCCTAGTATCCTTACCAGCGGTGTATGAACATTGGACGAATTTGCTTTCTCCTGTGTCGTTGCCGTTGCACTCTTATTAGGGGTTTGCGATATCGAGGTTGGTTTTGCAGCAGCCATAGATTCATGTTTTTTGCGCGCTGCACGCAAAAATTGTTCTAAGTTCTTCTCAAAGTCTGACCTGGGATTTACCGGTGGTACTTGTTTTTCCACCGCGCTAGAACTGGAAGCAGCGGACGAAGTCTTTTGCCGTTCTGATTCCGAATCACTTTCTGTATCGGATTCTAAACTGATAACAAGCCTTTGCGTATCACATGCCGCCTTTGTACTTACGGACCATTTTTTTCCGTTCGATTGCACCTTAGATATGAATTTATTATCTCCCATTTTCAACGTGGCCTTCTGCAAATTCAGCCTCTTTTGGACCATCGTATTCTGGTACTTCTTCGCATTATTTACAACTTTTGTACTCGCAGGAATCGGTATCCTTTTAACAAGTTTCTTCTGTGGACTCTTTGTTATAGGAACTGATTTCTTTCTCGCAGAGGCTATTGAATTTAACATTTTAAGTTTCTCAGAAGATAAATTTCCCTGTGCAGCAGCATTCTTTAATTTGTCCTCAGCATTTGATTGGTTCTTATCATTCTCACTGCCAGATACACTAACGATCGGAGTTCTTACAAGTGTTGTACCATTAACACTTGTAATGTTAGATGCATTGACTGTTGTAACTTTCGATGCAGTTTGATTTGATACAATAGACGTTGTTGCGATCACAGTTGGAATTGAACCATCATTAGTAGTTTTTGTTCTTTTTGGTAAAGAAGCTAATAAAATTGCTCTTAAGGCTTCTTCATCTTCGTCAAGACTTTCTCTTCTGTTTTCTTTACTCTTATCCTCACCACTATTC
This sequence comes from Ceratina japonica, assembly GCA_019453355.1. Classification (NCBI taxonomy): domain Eukaryota; kingdom Metazoa; phylum Arthropoda; class Insecta; order Hymenoptera; family Apidae; genus Ceratina; species Ceratina japonica. The sequence continues at coordinate 116,529 of SMSR01016138.1, read as the reverse complement.
TGTATCTCTTCCCTATTCGTTTCAGAAGTCCTGTTCTTTCCATCAGGTACATTAACATCTGGTTTATCTATCTGTTCATTCATAATCTTCGGACTGTCACAATTTTCACCAAAATGTCTTTTCGTAAGTGGTGGCAGTGTATTACTATTTTTTCTTTTCAATCCTTTCTTCCCGGATCTCCCCTTTTTCTGTGTTGGGATTTTATCACAAGTTTTGTCTGAACTGTTTACTGCTGTTCTATCATTCTGTGGCAAAACTGCATTTCCCATTTTTTTATGGGCTTTATCTGCAGACAGTTCATTAATTGTGTCTTCTTGCAAAGAATCATCAAACGCAGTGGGTGTCACTAAAGTAGAATGAGACTTTTGAGGAAGGGACATTAATTTAATCGGTTTGAACAAAGTATTTGTCCTTGTAACAATTTCTTGATCGATTACAACTGGGAGCATTTCAGCATTTTTAAACGCTGGCTCTTGCTGTGTTGTGTACTTTTTCGTAGGCAAAGGCAATTGCAAGTTTTTGTTTGTTCTCAAAATTGAAGCAGGAACAAGTGTTCTGTTAATTAATGTTGGTATTTTATTTGTCTCTTTGGTTACATCCGGCACTCCCTTCATATAGAGTGGTTCTGGTACCTTCTCTTTATTACACATTAAGTTAGTTGGAATGTGTTCAGTAGGTTTCGTGGTTACGACAGTATCAATTAATGGGCCCCCATCCAAATCAGTTTCAGGAAGATCATCAGTTATTATTGAACTTGATGACATCGGTTCCGTGACAGAAGTTGTAGCAGAACCAAACATTACGTTCATTGGTAGACTGGATCCTGCTTTACTTAACTGCCCATTATATTCATTTGCATTCCTTGTATGGTTCGCAATTTGCACGTGTTGAACAGATGTATGAATATATGGTGCACTGGCTTCAGGGGTAACAGATGAGAATGATTCTAAAGGATCTAAGGTTGAGAATGAGGTAGTAGTCAGATTTTGAAGAAGGGTTGATGACAAATCAGGATCATAAACAGGAGTATCAGTTGGGGAATAAGGCATTTCTTGACTGGGAGTAATAACTACAGTCTTGGAAGAGTTATTTATATTGCATTTGCCTTCATAAGGATTACTGTTCGCAAGAGGATTAAGCACTTTCATAGATGTTTCTGTAAAATTAGCATACTGCATATTCATATTTGTATGTGATGGATTTTGAGACGACGATCGATATACGAAATTTGGCAAATAACTTCGATTTTTAATTATCTTCAAATAATTTTTTGAATCATCTTGGCTAGACGCTGCTGATGTGTTGAAACCTGGACTGCTACTTGTCACGTTAAGACTGATAAAGGACACGTCAGACGGTTGAATTCCTAGTAATTCTGTGTCCATAGATATACTGGCAGTTATTTTATCTGTTGGAGAGTATGGCAATCTCTCTTTCTCTCTTTCAACATCTGTATCGAAGTCCATGTCCTCTATATGATTGTTTTCGTGTGTACCAGTTGGGGTCTGAGGTAATGATTCAAATTCTTCTTCTCCGGGTATGGGTATACTGTCAAAAAAGCTTTCAGTAAATGGACTCCCACTGCGAGAACCATTAGGTTTCTTGTACTTTCCTAATACTTTTCCTGTTTGAATCCTCCTCTCATGCTTCTTCAACACGGCAGAACGAAGTGCGATTGCTCTCAACATTAAATCTTCTTCATCCTGATTATCATTTACATTTGTACTCTTCGCCATTTCACTCGTTGACTGGCCATTCTGTTTGCTTGTTTTATTTTGTTTTGTTTCAAGAGCTTTCTGTCTCAACAACGCTATGTCCTCATCTTCTATATCATTAAACTCGTTTCTCTCATTAGATTTTTCTTTTGAGGAACTTGTGAAACCATTGTTACTATCAGCTACTCCTTTCATCATGTTCGACAACTTTTCTTTTAAGGAAGATGCATGTTCTTTATTTTTGTTTAAAGTTTCCTCCAACGATTGGGCTCCAATCGATTCTAAGTGTCTAACTTTCTTCAGTAGTTTCTGTGTTTCGATGTAATTATGAGATGACGTTGAATTAACGTGCGACGTTTTTCTAGTCACTGTTTTCGTCGAAGATCTGTAAGGTGATCTTTTCGGCGATTTCAGTCTTCTCGGGGATCTTCGCGTTACCGATGATCTGACGCGGACAATTGGTGATTTCGATCTTCTAAAAGGTGATCTTGCTCGTACAAGGGATCTACGTCTTCTAGGCGGTGTTCTTAGAGCTTCTCTTGATCCGCTGTTTCTATGGACAGGACTCACTTCTCTGCTATGCGATCTCGAAGTTTTCATAGCATCATGCTTTACCGGAGCATCTCCCTCGTTCACCGGGGATGCACCAACTAAATCGTCAATCGCCAACATAATTGCACGATCCCTTTTACTTTTTTTCTTTTTCTTTCTACTTTTGGAATTATGCGACTGTTTCGTATTATCCATGAGACCAACGATTTCCATATCGCTGTCACTTGAAATTGACACAAGATCATCATTCTTTTCTTGAAGTGTCGATGCCATGTGCTTTGCTCCAACACATCCTGACTCTTTGATCTGATGACGATTTTCTTTTCCCTGGGCTGCATCTTGTAGAATGAAGTCAAGTTCTACTTGATTAGAACATAATATGTGGTACATGATAATACAATAATATGTAAAAAAAGGTGATATGTTTAATTTATCAAGTGAAAGAAACATCTTAACATATTTTATTCATGGCTTACCTATAATAGCCACATTATTCCCTCAAAAGCGGGACAAAAGTGGCTCTTTTCTCACGCATATACTTTAATCCCGCATATGCGTTATTTATTTTAAAAACTTGAAAAAATTTTAATAGCCAAACACGTTCAGAGACATTTACATTTGAAATATTGGATATATTTTCAGTCGATTCTAATGATACCACTGGTTTTGATTTTTTTGTTACTGAATGATGGTTGAGTATACGTCCCACTTTTCAAGACAATAAACTGGCTATACAGATAAGCCGTGAATAAAGTCCTATATGCAACACGGGAGTACAGTCGATCATTCCCTTGGGTGATTACTGCCCATAATCAACGACTTTACTCCCTTGGTGCATAATGTACTATTAAAAAATAGAGAATATACAAATGTCATAAAATTTTTAGCATTGATAGTTTTAAATAAATTTAATATTGAAAATATTTAGTTAAGAGAGTTATGTAAATTACCTCTCCTAGATCCCTTGTAAGGATATGATTTGGCAGGAATAGTGCACCACGCTGTAACGTGTTGGCTCGACAGACAATTGGAACATTGTGCCCTCGATCCATATCCGTAATTCGGGTGTCCTTCCTCGGAAGAACTGACATCTTCCAAGGATATCTCACCTTCCTCTTTCTCGTCCAAAGCACCGGTTGCCTCGGTACACTCGCTCGACAGATCGCTAGCCATCATTAAACTTACCCTCGCAACGTGAATAATTAACCGCGTTCATTCATAACCGTAACCGCGCACCGTTACATCGAAATCAGGATTAATTACGCGTTAGTAAATTGCAATTTTTCAACGATCTAAGCCTGACACACGCACACAATAAAATGATTTCATCCCAATAATCCTAATTATCTTTTACGAAATTATACAATGAATCCAATATTGCAACAAGCCCCACACTGGTATTGCCTTTATTATAAAGAAGTTGAATAAGTTATTCACCACAGTGTCTACGCTTTTAACGTAGCCTTCTATTCTGTTCTATTCGCAATCAAATGCATTCGACGACGACGACAATGGTGTGCAGCAATTCAGCCATGTTGAACAACCTTAAGCCGTATTCATATGTGCGACGAAAATGATGAATATCATGATCGAGTACGTTCTAAAACCTCTCCTCGTGTAACCTGATTTTTGAACATATGTTTAAATCTTTTATACAATGCAATCTTTAATGCAATTTATTGAAACACGTGGACTTGTAAAGTTTTATTCTAAATACGTAAGTACAAATTACAAATATATTGTAAATGACGTTACATGTATTAAATGTAAACGTGATACAATGCAGTGATGTAAATGGCGGGAGTGCGATCGGATTTATTTATCAATTCCGCTCGGTCGTTTCGGACGAAGGATGTTGAACTTCGGTATGACGTGATTATCAAGCAAATCCTTATCGAACATGAATCGTGCCAGCCCCTGATCACCGATCCCTGAGAGGACAGCCACAAATCTTCCCATTTCATTCACACTCTTCATCTGATCCTCCATAAATCCGGTAATTATAAAATCGCTTGCATTTAAATCGCCGTGTTTCTCGGCCACCGTGTTTACTGCGACTAACTTGTCTGTCACTTCAATTTCCAAATTCAATGCTGTCTAAATGAATCCAATCATCATATTTTATTTCTATTACTCCGTTCACTTTTAAATTGTGTACCTACTTTGAAAGCGTTTAACGGGCATTGCCAATCTTGATCGGTTGGCTGTTGTATCGGGCATAAATTGACTCGACCTCCGCGCATTTTGACGTAATTGAGGAATCGTAGAGCATGCTCGTGTTCCTCGTGGTGCATTTGCATAAAAAACGATTCGCAACCGGGTAACGCGACGTCAGCACGTCCGAAATATGCTGCCTATACGGAATGAATCATTTTTAGAATGTTAATGTCGAAACGAGTAGTAGTAATGTTTTATTCTAGCCTTATCGGTCCAAGAATAGGACTGGTTTACTTTTTGAAAAAATTAATTATTCGTTTCTCCATTATACTCCACTAACCATCCTTATTATTATTCCTCTACAAATGTCACTTATTTCTAAGTAGTTAATTTCGAAAGGATTGGGCGATTATCCTACCATGGATAAGTAATAATAGAAGGCCTTGAACTCAGCGTTAATCTGTTCGTTCAATATAGCCTCGGTTTCTTGATGAAATTTGAAATTGGCCGGTTCTCCGCTTGGCCATTTCATGGGCTTGCCATCGCAAACGTTTTTCGACGTATCGCCTTTGCATGTCGAGGCCAAACACTTCGTAGAATGTACTGTACGTCCGCATTCCTTACGAAGTTTAATTCTCGAAAAATATTAGTTATTTTGTTCTAATTACATTCGATATCAGGATTAATAAGTCAGAAACTTACTCACGCGTTTGATACAATCGTCGAATACGGGGAACGAGGACGTTACTAATTATGAGAATTTTTCTGTGACTGCACAATTTTGACATGATTTGTCTTTGGTTACGGACGATTTACTCGGACATTTCTTCACCATATGGCATTGTTAATTTTATCCACGTATCAATATATCGATTCGTAATTTGTTTCGATATAATATTACGCGGTGGTGAAAAAATATGTAGATTGGTATAATTTTGTAATTCAGATGTTATCTATAAGACTTTCTCTAATGGAAAAATAATTAAATAAATAAATAAATACATAAATTAGTGAAAAACGTGAATAAGGTATATTAAACTTTTATTTTGATTAGAGTTTAGTACATCATAACATTCTATTTAATGTTAACACGTTATACGATATAAAATTAACACTCCGTAGTTATAAATTTCGTCTTGTATCTGTTGTATCTGTTGAATTAATGTTATATAAGATGCGACGTTAGATCCACGACGAATGCTATTCTTTTTGTACAATATTAAGTTCCACTCTTGAAAATGCTTGGAACTAACTCCTTAAGGAGACTCATCTTGTTCCTCAAGTTCCTGATCGAACATGTAAACGCCCAGACCCGCGCCGACCCTCTCTAATTTCGTAACATGATTGGCAAGTTCATTAATGGAATCCACTTGCTCCTGCAAGTATTCGGTTTCCAGGAAATCTAAAAAGTTGGCGTCTTTATGCTTGTCTGCCAACGCGTGTAAGTCCAAAAGGTTCTGAAAAATGCCCGAAAATTTGTATGAGATCATTGAATGGACCAAAAACTGTCGTCGTCGTAGGAAAAATAATCTTTAATAAAAAAAAATAAAATAAAAAGGAAGGTTGGAGGAGCTGGGATTTGAACCCAGGACTTTCCGCATGCGAAGCGGACACTCTACCACTGAGTTACACCCCCACTTATAAGACTACCTACTAACGGCGTAGAAATCGTATAGCAGGGCAACACGTTAGAAATACATTAAGCTAAGTATAGCAATTGAATTAGCGAGCGGTGTATAATGGGAACTGTCTGAAGCATACCACAAACGCGACGAAACGTGAGCAAAAAAAGTATTGTCGCAACATTCCTTTAAACACGTCTCTTTTATTTGAAAAGATAGATGAGGTGTACTATGATTATTAAACATTATTTCAAAGAGGCATACCTGGTTCACTTCTCTCTCTAATTTCAGCGCTTCGATCATAGCGTCATGGGCACCAACCCAATCGTTTTTTGGCGGACTTTCAATCGGTGTCAGAATGATACTGCCACCCCTCTTGTTTTGATAAGTCATAAACTTGATAGCGTGCTCCCTTTCGTCGTCGGAGGCTTTTTTGAAATACTTATAATGTCCCGGCAGAGCCACGTCGCTTCTGTCAAAGTAATATGCCTGAAATAAAGCGTAACAGCAATGCACCAAAACGAAAAACACAGACACTATCTTTAGGGAAAATTCCGAATCACGATTCTCTTTATTTAAACAACGAGGTATATGGTTTAACGTTAAATATAACAAACGCGACTGATGCGTACACTAACCATGGACAGATAAACGTAACTCGCGTAGAGTTCCTTGTTGATCTGCTTGTTAATCCCCTCCTCGCATTCTTCGTGAAAATTTTGCCGCACCAGGCTTATAACGTCTGAACTCATCGTGGTTTCTAACAATGTAATAAAGCACAGATGCAGTAATTGACACTCGTTCTCTTGAAAGTTCGGAACGTACTATGAGAAGGTATGCACGTACATACATATATATAAATAACCACATGACACTGTGCGGCGGTGCACGCAAGCGCGTACGTTCCTCTTATCGATTTCGTGTTTAAATTGCCGACCTTGAGTATAAACATAACTAATTAACAAATAGATAATTAAATGAAATGTAATTTGACAACTTCAATTACGTCTCCAATGGGAAAAGTTATGTGCATAAATATAAACCTGTGATTTGTTTCCTTCCTTTTTCTACTACTACTTTGCACTACTTACATCTGTTTCAATTGTCATCCAAAAGTTATAAACAAACTTAAGTATATAATTACATTAAATTTTAAATTGATATATTTTATTTCGATTTTCAGGAGGGGAAGTCATAGAGATATTATAGATAGAGTAGGGAAGTACGTTTATTCACTATCCCATATATAAAAAGAGAAAGAACATAAGAGGGCCCTCTCTATCTCTGTCTTTCGACCTGTGGTGCCAACTCTAGGAAGCCAAACAGTGTTTAGTTTGCTATTGCGCATTCGTCTTTAAACAGAGACAGAAAGGGCCCTCCGATCTTCTTTCTCTTTCTATCAGTAGGACATTTCCACTTACAGAGGCTCCTATGTCTCACCTACTCTATCTATAATATCTCTATGGGGGAAATTCGAATTCACGCGATGCTTGATCGCATGCATGAACAAGTAGGAAGATGACTTCGTCGCGGCGTTCACGGTTCTCTTCAGACTGCCTCCGACAGGTGCAGGTGTAGGTTTCGAAACGCGAAATGACATGCATATGCAAGTGCACAGTAAATGCGATCCCGATGTTTGATCCTGATCATTTTCATCCGAATTCTTTCCAGGTATTTCATTTTTTATTTTCATTTAAGTATAACTACCGAATTTAAACTATAGATACGTGAAAATGAACCGAATGCCCACATGGGAGACTCCAGAGCAGGCGATTGTGAGAAGCAAAATTGCAATTCTTTCTTTTCTATCGATTTCGAAAAAAGAGACGCTCTTCTAGCATATATTCTGTATCTTTTACGGGGTCAACGACGATACATTGAACGCTCGATCTAGTCTCCTATGTCTATATTTTAAACATGATTCTCTATACTTATACTCGTTCGTTCATGTCACGCAACGCAAATTTTAATACTGCGGCGCGTTTGTCCTTTTAATATCGATGTTAATATTTCAATCTGCTGTAATAACGCGTTGGTTCAACGTCGGAAATGGAATGATTAAGTTATATGCATATGCATCTCTGCGTATGGATTTTTCCTACTAATTAATACGATGTTTTAATGTTTGTAAAAGAAGAAAATTCTATGCAAGAGTTTTTCGCCAATGGACAGATTTTAATTCTGTAGTTAATACGAAGGAGTACATATTTCGATATTAATTTTCGTGCTGCTGCAGGAATAATAAAATATATCCAAAGGATAGATTCTAGGATTACAATAAAAGAGGAAGGTGTAACATTTTATTATTACATCTAAAATTCCTACAGTAAATTTTATTAATCATTATACTTTACACTTTCTTGTAATACTGGGAGTTTTCTAATTTCTAAATAATAACAGTAATTCATTCGACTTATAGCTATTTCATGTAAAAGACTGATTAGGTCCGTCTTAAATTATTTTTAATGGAGAACATTTCGTACGATATATTACCATGTAAAACGAAACTGATTCCCCGTAACGCGTTGAACTTGCTTGGCTGCGTCCGGCAGTTTTAGCAGCCGCACTTGGTAACGATATAGATTTCGAGGTGTTACCGATGCTTCGTGGAAGCCCCATCATAGCCGCTGTCACACGCACAAGAGTCTTATATCTAATCTTGTGCAGTGGCCAGCAGCTGCACTGGGGTCCATTATTCTTCTTCCTCTTCTCTTTCTTGCGAAGTCACACAGTTTAAACGATTACAATTTTTGTTGGGTAAAATCACCGTACACTAAAGTTGCAATGCATCGGAGTATGGAACTAATTTTGTAAAACGTCGATTCAGGTTTGTCGATTTCCTTTTAGCCTGACAGAGTTTAATCGATACGATCTAGCATTATCGCCCTTATTCCAGCTATTCTACTTTTCTTATGGCAGGCAGCGAAGTTGAAAAAGTGGGATACCAAGTGGTAAAGTATGTATAGGTGTCGTGAATGAACGGGCAAAGTATTAAATGACCGTCACGGTGCTTTACCACGGTTTAATTATCCCTCGGCCCACTGCCACGCGTTAAGTATGTCAAAAATCAATGTAATACCTCGAAACCTCGGACATCTCTATGAACTAGTTTCATCCAGAGACTTGTCGAAACTACTTCGTTCACTTTCCTCTTCTCGGGAAAATTCGCAACTGTTAAAATTTGTTGTCGTTCTTCGAATTTCTATTAACAGATTTACCGTCGAAGAGGTGAATAATAGCACATGCAAATGCATGAGAATGAGAAGTATGTCCGTAGAAAGATAAGTTGTGGGGACCGGACATCTGGTGGTTCTATAGGTTGATAGGATGGTTCAACTCGAATACAAAATTCATCGGCTTCGATTTTCCTATCCGTGCATTACTACGATGAACTTACCGTTCGCGCACCGAGGCTAACTCTTGCTACCGTTCTTCTATCCAGTGGAAGCTACACCGGCGCACACGATCGCTAGTGATCGAGATCAATTTTTCGCGATCCCTAAAACGCGGCTGGCAGACGGTAGAAATGATTCCCTGAATAAACTATCGAACGCGTTCCTTCAAGGATTCTTTTGGTCAGGCTTCTAGCCTCCAGGAGTTTCAGGATAAAAGAGGTCATTCACACAATTCGTATGCCACACACTTTGGAATTCCCGGATTCACGTGAACGAGTTATAATATTGAAAGTATTCGAATCGTGCTCCATCCACTGGTGTACGGAATGAATGTCAGCCAGAACTTGAATAATCGCACTTGATCAACGTCCCCCCGTCGGATCGTATCACTACGCGATCGAAGCTGGACGCAAGTTAAATAAACAACGATCTTTGCACTTGTGTCCATGTCCCGTGCACAACTGCCGATACCTTGTTAGTTCACCCTTGGTTATATACCAGGACACCACGTGGTCATCTAATCCATCGACCAATGATGGGGTGGCTTTAGGCTCCGCCGGCCAATCAACATTTTTCTTTAAGGCCGCAAGACACGTGTTTCTTGGGAAATAAGGGCACAGGCATTACGGACGAAATCGTATTTGCGTTACCGAAGTTGGACGATCGAATAGCAGACGGTGCGCTTTCCTTCCTCGGCTTTTATACGACCGTTACGATTGCGATACGTACGTTTCATTCACTATCTCTAATCTTTGATCGTCAGATTTCAAGAACACGTCTTTCCCGGTTCCCGATCATTTCGCTCTTTTCAAAATGTTTTACTCGGATCATCGTACATCTAATTACTAAAGTGTACGCAGTGAGAGTTGATCTAAAAAATTGTTTCTGTAATTCCTTTGATACCTGCATATTACATTTTTCTGAATTATATAAATAACCAGTTGGTTATATAACTCGGTTCACCTTGTGACCTGGCTATTGCCGTCTGTTGGCAGTCTCGCTCTTTGTAGTAGTGTTTAATGATATTGTGAAGAGGTGAATCCTTAAAACGTATCCCGCATACATACCTACGTACCTCGTTAGTTAAATAGCTGGATCTGGCATTAGGACGACCTAATTTTAAACGCTTACTGCAGGACACAAACCCTTAACATCATAGTTAAATTCAAATAATAAATCCTGGATTTACTGTCTGCTTATATTGTATTTTCTAATAAGAAATAGTCATTGATTTACACGAGTCTCTAATGGTTCCGTCACGTCCCTCCTCTCAGTTGTTAGCTAATATTCGTTTAAACGCCAGTTCGTCGTCGGATATCCTCGAATTTGATCGGTAATGGATTTAGACTGACGTAATCGTGGATATAGAGTACAACTAACGCGGATGCTATCAACGCAAACTGTCGCGGACTTTTGCGGCTTCCCACGAAGGAGGTCATGTGATAAAGGACACAAGTTATGCCGGAATCAGGTGAATATCGAAGCGACATTACTGTCTTTTAATTGCACAACGTGGTTCGGTAATTGCAAGCAGAGAACTTAATAAATAAAGTCGACTTTTCGACGATGAGTGGGAACGTGCTCAAGGAACTTCGATGCAAGGTAAAAGCGTGAGGTGCTGGACGCGACGGCTTTATTGACAGAATTAGATGAAAGGCGTTTGGGAAAATATCTCATTGCGATGGTCGGTGCATTTTTAGTAGTTTCAGTTGTCAGGGGACGCATTCGTAACCGATTAATAATCGATTGACGGGTTCCCCTTTCGTTATAACTTGAAACTTTGGTGGGGTAGATTCGTCGGCAGACTGGTTGTAATAAGGGTGGAATGCGAGAAGACGAGGACCCATCTAGCCGACCTTACGCCCCTGCTTCGTGTATCCCTGGCCGAGGAAACGAACGCCTAAGGCCTAAGGAGAAAGAAAAAGAGGACGGCTGCCGGCGGGGGTAACACTAGCCGAGTAAGCTCTGAACACTTCTCAGGATTCAGGGCTTAGCACCCCTGGATCCTCAGGCTTCACGTCTGCCTGGCCCAACCTGCGACTCCTCCACTGACACTCCTCCCGGTTTTCTTTACGTTTGCCGATTTACTTTTGCGTGTCCCAATTTCGACTACCACAAGTCCATCGCGTTATAAAGAAATCTGTACTATTCAGTTGATTAAAGAATGATGGATTTCTCATGCGTATTAAATTTATGCGATGGATTTTGAATGTCTGTTCTCTATTCTTATCGTTAGAAGTATCGTGCTCTTTTACTAATTAGTTAGATGTTGAATTGTTGTAAAGATGAAGCAAACATTTATTTTAAAACTTTATAGATGCAATTAATATATATTTCTTGGTCCAAGCCTATCGTGTTGTTTTAAGAAATCTTTAAATCTGTACTACTACAATTCAGGGAATGATATATTTCAAAACTAGATACAAATCGTGTAACAACTTTATAGGTGCAATTAAAATACGTTCCTTGACCCAAGTCTATGACGTTATTAAAAAAATCTGTATTTGATTAGAAGAGAATACATTATCTCACGCATATTAGGTCTAGACGAAGGATTCTGAGCATCTATTTCCTATTCGTATCGTTAGTGGCAACGTCGTGCTGTTTGACAAATTAGTTAAATCTTAAAAAGTGCATGCAGAAATTAAGCAAACACACTTTTGTATTCTAAAAACAGATACAAATCGTATAACAGCTTTATACGTGCAATTAAAGTACATACCTTAGCCCGTCTATGGTGCTATTAAGAAGTCTGTAAAATCTTAATCAGAGAATGATACATTTCTCATGCAAATTAGATCTGAGTAACAAGTTCTGAACTTCCCTATTCTTATTGTTAGTAGCAGTGTCGTGTAATTTCAGTAGTTAGTTAGATGTTAAAAATTGGATGCAAGCATGAAGCAAACACACATTTTTATTCCAAAAGATACAAGCCGTGCAATAGTCTTATACATAAAATTAAAATATATTTCTTGCTCGAAGCCTATCCTGTTATTGTTAAGAAATTTGTACTACTACATCCAGAGAATGACACATTTCGACGGATTCTGAACATCTTGTTTTTATTCTTATCGTTAGTGGCAATCCTGTGCTGCTTGAGTAATTAGTTAGATGTTGAGAATTGCTTGCGATGATTAAACAAATAAAAATGTTTATTCCTGAAGCAGAGACAAATCGTGTAATATCTTCATACATGCAATTAAAATACGTTCCTTAGTCCAAGTCTATGGCATTATTAAAAAATCTGTACAACCTTAGTCAGAGGATGATACAATATCTCACGTGTATTAGATTTTTACAACGAATTCTGAGCATCTGTTCTGTATTTTTATCGTTAGTGGCAATCTTGTGCTGTTTGAGAAATTAGCTAGATATTAAAAATTCCTTGCGATGATTAAGCAAACAAAAACTTTTATTCGCAGACACGAATCGTGTAAAAGCTTTGTACTTTGTACATGCAGTCGTCATACGTTCCTCGGCCCAAAACTTAGAGATTCTGCACCTTCGCCTTCCATCTGCATTTGATTTCTTCGTTTTTCCTTGTTGCAAGATGTTCCTGGGACGATTCCGATGAATTTGTTGATCATATAGGTACCCACCTTAAGTTTATGTCATATTTCATATCGTAATTTTACAATGAAATAAGACAGAAACATAAGACGGCTTTCCTATGTTACGTTTCATCTGCGGCGACTGCTTCTTCTTCTTCTTCTTCTTCCTCTTCTTCACGAAAATGATAGTCAGATTTACATGCGATTTGTTTATTATGACTCGAACTTCTTACGCCGTTTTAATCATGGCAAAATAACGTTGCTGACGCCATTGTAGGCACATAGAAAGAATTTGTCATGCGATACAGTACGCGGGCAACCGAGTGCCGCACTGTCAGATTGGTATTATGTATCAGAAGGGTGGACATCAGTTAGAATTTCAAACTCAGACCCTCCACAAACACGCATCGCTTAATATTCCATAGCTTTTAGCCCTTTTTAACAAATCAAACACGCTTACATTGCCATTAAACCCAGAGCTTCAAACAGGCAGACTTTTGGCTTTCACGTGTTGGCACATCGCATAGAGAAATCGTAACTAATTTATTTTTTATAATTTCATGTTCTGACGAGGACATCGTTCGTGTGTCCTTTTTTCTATTTTGAACAAATGTATTGTAAAATATAGATCATGGGAAAATGAAAGATGGAAGATGGTTCGACTTTGAGTGATCTTGGACCACCAATCTTGGACCAGGTAATTAGTTATGAAGAGTATTCGATTAGGGGAAATTATGTTTGGTAAAGTAGGAAAAGAATTGCATATACGAGTACGGGGACAGTTGCATACGAATGTACGCACGTGAAGTTGCATAAGAAGCCTTAAATCTGCTTGAGGTAAACGGGATTAATCTCATCCACCCTACACGAAGCCTTGTCAATCTCATTGGCGTAGAAAAATAGAGTTCTTCTGTGAATTACAATTTTTTTGGTTCTAACAGGATTCCGTTCTTCGTTTTTACGACTTCCAGCTTTTCAAAATATCCGCCCTACTTATACTATGAGAAAATCATTATTCGCCTAGGTTTTCGATAAAGAATAACATTTTAACGTGGAGAATTTATTCCCAATTAATAGATAAACGTAATTTTGTCTAAGGCCTACAACGATAAAGGTGTGAAAAATTATAGGGAAGAACGCAATGTCGATCCCATGGTCGTAAGATTAAATATTACAAATTACTGAGAAATGCATTATAATTAAGATTCTTATTTATTGACTTCCAGCTTTTCAAAATATCCGTTCTACTTATACTATAAGAAAATCATCACCTACTTAGGTTTTCGATAAAAAATGACATTTTAACGTGGAGAATTGATTTACGGTTAGTGAATAGACGTAATTTTGTCTAAGGCCTATAATAATAAAGGTGCGACAAATTTTATCGAAAACATGACGTTGGTTTCATGGCCATGAGATTAAATATTTCAAATTACTATGAAATATATTACAATTAAGCTTCTTATTTATTAACTTCGTTTTTACGACTTCCAGCTTTTCAATAACCGCCTTATACTATGAGAAAATCATCACTAGCTTAAGTTTTTGGTAAAAAATGACATTTCAACGTGGAGAATTTATTTACAATTATTGAATAATCATAGTTTTGTCCGAGGCCTATAACGATTAAGGTGTGAAAAATTTTAGGAAAGAACGCAAACCTCGATTCTTTGACCATGAGATCAAATATTTCAAATTGCTATGAAATTTACTATAATTAAACTTCTTGTGTATTGAACAACAACAATTTGTTGTTATTTTGTACTAATTTTCAGAATTAAATCTATAACCATTTGCACTTATTATATAACGAACAGTACAAGAACGACTGCAGGTTTCAACTCGAATTTAATACAAAAATCTTTATAGAATACAAAAAATTTTAATNACTTCCAGCTTTTCAAAATATCCGTTCTACTTATACTATAAGAAAATCATCACCTACTTAGGTTTTCGATAAAAAATGACATTTTAACGTGGAGAATTGATTTACGGTTAGTGAATAGACGTAATTTTGTCTAAGGCCTATAATAATAAAGGTGCGAGAAATTTTATCGAAAACATGACGTTGGTTTCATGGCCATGAGATTAAATATTTCAAATTACTATGAAATATATTACAATTAAGCTTCTTATTTATTAACTTCGTTTTTACGACTTCCAGCTTTTCAATAACCGCCTTATACTATGAGAAAATCATCACTAGCTTAAGTTTTTGGTAAAAAATGACATTTCAACGTGGAGAATTTATTTACAATTATTGAATAATCATAGTTTTGTCCGAGGCCTATAACGATTAAGGTGTGAAAAATTTTAGGAAAGAACGCAAACCTCGATTCTTTGACCATGAGATCAAATATTTCAAATTGCTATGAAATTTACTATAATTAAACTTCTTGTGTATTGAATAACAACAATTTGTTGTTATTTTGTACTAATTTTCAGAATTAAATCTATAACCATTTGCACTTATTATATAACGAACAGTCCAAGAACGACTGCAGGTTTCAACTCGAATTTAGTACAAAAATCTCTACAGAGTACAACAAATTTTAACAATAGTTATATATTACCGTACAATATATTAAAAGAAAAACGCAAATACCAATAAAGGCGTGAAAAATTTCCGGTAAGAACGCAACGTTGATCCCACAGTCATAAGATTAAATATTTCAAATTACTATGAAATATATTATAATTAAACTCCTTGTTTATTGAATAACAATAATTCATTGACAATTTGTACTAGTTTTTAGAATTAAACGATATAATATGACCATTCGCGTTTATTACAATAAAAAGTACAAGAACGGCTGTAGATTTCAAGTCGAATTCAATGCAAAAATCTTTATAGAATACAAAAAATTTTAACAAGAATTATATCGTATAATATATTTAAAAAAAATGCGAAACTGATAGTATTTGAAGAATGATTCGTGTTAGTAGTAAGCATCAGTGTCTAAGCAGACATGCTGTCTGAATCTGCCATGCCAAGTTCTCTTAATTCTACGATTTAAATTATTTCGAAAATTTCATTTTAATCAACGAAACGATTTATAACATATGCTCATGCATGATCGGTGAATCGGGTTTGATTTTTCGCTTGCACGAGTAACAGTTAAAAAAAAAAGATAGACGTTTTCACAAGATGAAAGAACATTCTTTCTATAAGATAATTAGAGTGATTACGGCAAGTAGAGTTATACTTAACATTCGTTGTTTAAAAGTGTTGTTTATACCGGTGGATAGCCTCGGTCTTCGGCAGTGGTGATCGTCCGACGGCACCAGGCGCTGTGACATCCGGGTTCATACGGCATCGCCTAATTTTACATACGATCGCACCGTTACAAGAATCGAATTTCCCAAAATTTTGTTTCTTCCCGACGTAATTAACAAAAACGCACGGAACACCGATCGTGTATGACGCTTCTGCCAAAATAACTTGTCGGTTTCTCAAAGTTTCACCTGCCATCTGGTATGCTTCACAAATACTAGTCAACTTGTTTGATTTTTATAAATCCTCGTCCAATTTTTCACTTCCCCAATAACTTAACTACTTGACAAAAATCATGGTCCAGCAATTCTTACATAAAATTCTATTTAGATCGAATATATTAAAAATATACAGATCCGAAGTTTGATAGTAAGGTCAATGATTCATCCTTAAGTAAAGTTGCTATTTACAATGGATCTTACTTGTTTATTATCATATAATTGTAAATAAAATACACAAATCTCAAGTCCTTCACTAAAAGCTTTCTTCATCTTTTAACTAAATCATTTATTCTGGCAATCAAGAGGCAGTGTATAAACAATTCTTAATTGTGAAGTAACAATTGATGTGAGAACCAACTCTGGCGCCACGTTACATCGTTTTACAGACTGTAATACAATAATTTTGCGTTTGTTACTATTTTTTTAATAGGAGGAATAAATCCCATGAATTTACAAATTGCATTTAATATTTTTTAAATTATACAAACAATTCGTACAAATATTAAATGATAAAGGGTTTCATTTCATTTTAATTTTACTTCGATATGTTCCTCGATATTACAATAAGATCAGAAAATTATTAATGCGTTTTTAATTGAAGGAAACTATGTAAAGTTGAAGCGTACGTTAAGAGGGCAATGGCTCGCAGTAGTAGTGTCCCGTACTTGGTCAGACATCTCGCTGTTCACCGTTTTCCTTCCGGACCTTCCGTAGTCTCGACGTAAAACTGAACGTCCATACTACATTTACCAGTGGCCACCAAACCACCTGTTCCCGTTATCAACCCTTGCTATCCTTACCAGCTACCCTTACAGTTACCGATGCGCTATGCGCTTATCGACCTACCTCGGTATTGCAGTGTGTCCACCCTCTTTATCTTCAACCCCTATTTCATTTTTTAAACAACACAATTCACCTAATTCTTGTTCCTCATTGATTTCAATATTTATAGGATACAATTCTTTTTAAGATAGGATATAATTCAACATCGTGTAAGTAATCATTATCAATATAATCATTATAGAAAATTGTATAATTGCAGGAAGAACTAATTAAATCAATAATGATATTAACAATAATATATCTATGACGTAACATTCTAATGACGTCAAATGTCAACTGTAATATTGGAGAGAGAAGTTAGACTGGTATGAGGAAGCTGGGACAAAAAAGAGAGTACGAATTGCAGTTTTCGTCTAATCGCGAAATATCAAAGTGTCATCGCGCGTAATCCAGCCAGCAAACGAAACCTAGCAGTTCTTCGGGAAATGCCATTTAGCGGTTAAATATTAATAGTACCATACCCAGATGTGAAATTTCCAACGATATTAATAATCCAAGCGTGCGCGTTTAAAGGTCAATACACACAGTGAAATTTGTGATACCAGTTAGCCTTTTGCAGAGAAACCATAAACGTGACATTAACAAAAACAGATACTGCTCACTGAGAACGATTGTCTATCGTCGTGTTACATTCGGCTAGGTGGCATTGTTTTCCAGTTCGCGTTTAAAGATGGGTTTCTTCGTATCGCGTTGGGGTCGTTCATCGGGGGTGGTTCTATTTATAGCGCGCCACCTAATATACATATAGGTATTCGGGTCAGTAAAAGACAAGCCAAGGGCGGCTTGTTTAAGATTTCCAACGATGCGTCATTTTTCCCTGCTCTATCCGCTGACATTTATTACCACTTCTCTCGATTCTACTGTTTTACTTTCTTTTTTAATAAGTTAAATGAGTCCCAAGAAACTTCTTATCCCAATACTATATGCTTTCAGATTTAAATTGAATTTCGATGAAGAATAAGAATTCTGATTGGATTTAATGAATCAGAAAGGAATATTGGTACTAAGTGATTATGTTTAATGCACGAAATAATTAATAAGTCTCGAAGAATTGCAATGATTGCAACGAAGACAGAACAAATTTGCATTTCTTCTCTCTCGACGCATTGAAAAGTGCAAATTAAATTATATTAAATTAAAACTAATTATTTTTAGCGAAGATGCTACTTTACCAAGGAGGGATCGACACTGTGGGACCACTGTTCTTTCGGCACGCATTCACAACATTTATCAATGAGTCCGATCACGTTTTCTATCACCGGATGCACGTCCTTGAAAGAAGATCGAGAGTGTTTACCGAAATCGGTGGCTGCTTAGCAGGACGCGGCACGGTTTGTCATCTTCTCGCTCGCACGCAATCAATCTCATCACTCATATCCTTTTTCACTCATCTCCATCCACTCTCTCTCTCTCTCTCTCACTCTCGCGCTCTCTTTTCGTTCGAAATGCGTGTCGTTGCCGTGGCTAGTGCCCTGGTGGGGAGAGATTGTGAATGACGCAAGTGATGGGAAATCTGGGTCACCGGGTCATGCTACTCCATCCCCTGAGCAAGCTCCTCTTCAATGGGGCTTTATTTATGAAACTCGATGTCCAAGGTGCGCGTATACCTGCGAGAAGCTTCTCAGGAAATCGGCAAATTTTCGTTTTCACACGCGACGTCAACTCTCGCGATCGGGATCGCGGAACGAGCACACTTTACGACGAAACCTGAGAACGAGTCACTCGACGCGTCCAATGAAGTTCGCTTAAAAAAAGTTGTCGACACTGGAGACGAATCTGTCGAGAGCGAGGAGCACTGCAGGTGCATGTGTAAGCTAGGAACGGTCGATATTCCCTTTCTAAAACTTATCGATGGAAAAAATGGGAAAAGTTGTGTGTCGCGACAAAAATTGGCGAAGATGATCGATCGGAGGTAGCGGAAGAAGTTGTAACGAAGAGTAAGGCGAGAGGGCGAGGGCGAGGAGACGTAAGCGAAAGAAGGGGCGCCAGGGTGAGGAAGAAGGTGAAACGTACGGCGACCTCTCGGTCCGCACAGCCTTGGGAAACTAGGACTTTGAACTGTCATGCACCATTTCTCGATGCCTATTGCAGCCAGCCCGAGAAGAGTTGGGGGTAGAGGGTGCAGGCGAATGTAGTCGGTCCCTATGACGTCAGCGAGGCACCGTCCAATCCCGTGTCCGCGTTCTACCGACGTCACAACCTCCCCCGAGGTGACGTGCATTCCAAGGAAAAAGGGGAACCACGGGGGTCCAGACACAGGACCGACCGGGGGACGAAAGGGGGGCTGCGGGAAGATGCAGGGTGACGGGCATAAGTAGTGCACCATATTTTCATCCAATTAACCACGGTTAAACAGTTGGAAATCATCCGGCTTTTAAGCTTTTCCCACCCCTTTTGTTCCACGATTGATTACCCCTCTTTAACGATCGGTCACCTGGCTGCAAAATTGCATCAGCCGCGTTTCAAGTTTTTAAACATGAAACCGAGCCGCACAATCGTTTTTTAATGGCGACAGGTATCCGTTATCAATTTGTTACGTGATCTGTGCTGAAATTTGCGAGGGCTCACGATACGCCTGAATCGAATGAAAACTAGGGCAATGACGCTGGCTGGTAGAACTGCGTCAATGCCTGCGGGCCGGAGTAAACTTTTTAATGAATAATTTAAAAATGAAGTGGTCAATCAAGCGTTGGGGGAAAAACAATGAACGAACTATATCCGATAGCCCGAAGGTTCTATCGAAAAACTACAAAGGACCGATATTTACCGGTGAAAATGACCTTTAAATTCTCGACGGGGAGAAAGTGCTCGAAGTTGCCCGTTCAAAAGCGTCAGGTGCAAAAATTCGTACGTGACATTTAGACGGAAATTGCAATCTTCACGCTCGATTCGTTAGCACGTAAAGCTAGAAAATGTCGCGAGATCTCGATCTCGGGTGAAAGGGAAAGTCACGCGTCATTTTCTAGCCATAGTCCTGTCTATCGAGAATTTTGCGTGGGCGTGTGTTTGGGTTTCTCTCGGGCCACGTGCTCGTTCGTTACAATATCGACTCCCAAATACTTTTATCTCTCGCTAAAAACGGTTAAACGACAATTTACCTCCTCCTGTGTTTCAACGCGTATCTGATCGTCTAAAAAACTATGTCTAAAGACTGATGCTAGGAGAATATAACAAGTACCAATTTATCGCTATTTACTTGTGCAGGAGGAGACGAAGAACAGAGTACAGAATTCGTCGCGAACGAGACGTCGCTGACTACTTACTATTTTCGGACGGACGGGTCACCACAGCCGAGACACTTCTCGATATTCCCATTGACAGCATCTCTCTGACGTTCACTTTGAAAGATTGCTTCTTCGATGAAACCCCGATGTCTCGTCGTCGAAGCACGTCTTCTTTAAATTCTTTAATGAAAACTCGTAAATTTTCACGGTGCTTCGAAAGAATTAATTTCCAGAGCGACGGTCGAGAATAACTCTACACAGGCCTCGACGGAACTCGGTTCTTTTCTGTGACGAAATCCGTGTTAACGGGAGCGCGAGAGAGCGGGACCAGCCGCGGATTCGCGCGTCTCGGCACTCAGTGATCGAGGCCGAACTGCAGTCGGGCTAAAGTCCGATGGAACTCGTCGACGACTTTCCGCTCGGAGGACGAGGCTGCCAGGTTTGAATGGAGCCATCCCGCGATTGGTCGGCCAAGATAGTGACGTCATTGCATTGATTGTCCCGCGCACGCCGCACCACGTGGCCCATCCAATCCTTCTCTCTATCTCCATCTCTCCCCGTGCCCCCCCAGTTTCCTCCTTGCTCCCTTCCACCCTCGTTCATCCCTTTTCTTCACCCCCGTTTCTTTTTTTCGTCCGTTCTTCCCTTCGCTTTCGCCCGCGGTTGAAAATTGCTTCCAAGAAGGGTTCAAAGGGAGCGGCGAGATTCTTTCCGCGAACCGTCTGGCCCAACCGAGCACTGACTACTCGAGGGGTCTGTCTTAAGTCTTTCTACTCACCGTTTCGAGTGCGCTTCTATCTTTTTTATTAACGCGAACACGTCTCGGATCACCTGGGATCCAGACGTGATTTTCAAAATATAATATAGACCGTCTGGCCGAGCTCCCTTTGAGACAGTCAAAGGAAAATGTATTTTCGTTCTCCATCGATCGCGTGAAAGATAGAACTTCTGTTTGAGAGACATTTTCGTACAAAGGCGGCTAGAGTCGAAGGTCAGTGATCGACCTTCCGAAATATTTTCCGAGTCGATAATCGTTCACCTGGCAGCCTTTCTAGGCTAACATAAGATTACTCTCGGATCGATCCGTATCGTGATCCGATTTCGCTAGCAAAACGTTTGGCGCTTGTCCTGGATGCCTAATACGAAATGTACGACGATTCCAAAAATATCACGCGAGACTAGCAGCCACCGCGGCGGCGACACCACCACCACCACCACCACCGTCACCTCCACCACCAGCACCATCGCCTTCCACCGTGGATGCTCTTCTCCAGCAACCTCAGCCTCATTCACCCACTTTTTCCCTGTCGCACTGTGCGCTGACCCTTACCACTGCGTGCCTCTGTTTTCACTTCAAGAGACACTTCTCTCATTTCCGTCCTTTTGCTTCTAACATTTCTGACCTTCCAGTATAATATTCAATCGTTCATCAGTTAGACGAGGTAAAATCGCGTGAAATTTAACGATGAACTGTTTTTTTAATTATTAACTATTCGTAATTATTCGGTCTATTAATTTAAATTGGACGCGACGTGCGTCATTAAAGAATACATGTTTTTTATGTCCAGAACCCGAGCAGAGGATCCGACCTCTCCTCTTCTCTCATGAGGAGGAGGGATGCTGGAGGCCGTGGGATAGAAGAGGAGGGACAGATGACCAGCGCTAGGCAGGCAACTGGAGGTTTCAGGTCGATGCACCCCTCCGGTCGCTTGCCAACGAGGGTTCGACGCCCTGCGCCGTCCCCTGACGTCATTCGAGCGCCCTCACCTCTCTCTCTCTCTCTCTCACACTCTCTCTCTCTTCCTCGCGCGCGTTCACCATTCGCGCCGGCATCGATGAAATACCGAGACCAAGTTTTCGAACGTCCTTCGAAAATCCTTTCATTGCCGTTCCAGTTGCTGTTTCAATTTCAAGTCTTTAGAATCGTCGCGATTTTTAATTGCCTCGTTCATTAAACAGGGCCTATCGTCTTTTCCCAAAAGTAGGACGTCGCGCTAAATCCTGATCAGTAATCTTCTTACAATATCAGGCTTATTGTCTTGCCTGAGTTAATATGTACAACGTTCGAAATTCAGGATATATCGCGATTTGCAATTCTATTCCGTTACGCGGACAATCTGAAGGATTAGTGATAAATCTGGAAATGTACGTACGTGGATGTAAGTCCGGGCAGCTGGAATCGCACGGTTTATCTGCGGGTATCAAGCACGATCTGGCTGAAATATGCAAAAGTTGCTCGCAGCAACGGTTTCGTCGTCCCGTGGGTTCGCCCTCGGAATTAACCCATAATTCCCGGGAACACCGGCGATTGGTGTACATGTTATCGTCCGAATTTTCAATCGATGTCGCGAATTAATATTCTCGGCGGTGCAGTCGATAACCTGTCCCTGACGTAACGCCCACGCGGATGCGCCGGTGGTGGGAATTGTTGGCCAAAGGGGTGCCGCCCGGGGGGCGGTCAACGGAACTGGGTCACTGGAGCTTCATTCACATTACGCGGCCATTCATGAGATTTGCCAACCGTTCGGCTTTGATGCTCTTCACGCGTTCCTTATGTTTCCTCTTTTCTTACCAAAACCCCCGTCGTTCCATGGGACCTCGGCTGCCGTTGATTAGAAGCCCCCGTTACGAATTCGTTTACCGCCGTGTTTGTATTTTCTGGGTTAAGCGGGCGCGTCCAGACCCGCTTGGAACACGTACACTTTTATCCAATCTCTTTTCACTTATCCTTCTTATTAAATACGCTTACTTATTAAACACGTATTATTGTTCGACTGTCTATGTTTCTCGTTGAGAATTTACTGTCCAATATTATTCGATTCCATAAATTAATTCATTCATCAATCACTGAAATTATATTTAATTTATGTTATAAATAGATATGCACAATTTTAATTAAATATTTGTTTTAGCTGTTAAAAATAAGAAGAGAGGGAGGACCCAAGTAGCTTCGCTTTCACGAATTTTCGCCATCCTTGAGGTAGGTCAATGACAGATGGCCGGGGCCAGCGGTTAACTGACGAAAGTCAGTGAATCCGCAGTCTCCGAAATCAGTGAGAGAACTGGTTACCTCGTCATTCCTGCAATGATGATTCCGCGAGGGTGCGAGAGCGAGGGGAAGTTCGAGATGGAGCAGGAAATTTCTCGCTTAACTTTCGAAAGCATCTTGAAGCGATCTGCCTAGGTCTGCCCGACCTACTTTCGCCCGGGCAATGACGTTGGATGTATGACGTCACGGGATCGGGAAGTGGGTCGCGAGGTCGAAGGCACCTCGCCTGTTTCCCGCGGATGCTTGCCCCCTCGCTTGATGACTCAATTCATTGAAAAACGAGTGCCGGATTTAATATCGTTATCACGTCTAACCATCGCTCGCGCACTTTTATATTATTAAGAATAATATAAGTTTCAAAGGAGAAATACATTTTAGCAAATTGATTCCCCGACAAGAAGTGATTAATGCTCGCCGGATCGTTTTGCAATGGAAGCGATTCTCGCCTCTCCCTCAGAGCTTCTAGATTTTTTAATACATCGTGGAATCGGTCGTGGACTGAATTTGAGCCGGAGGAAATAAGGACACGAGTGTTTAAAGACCGTAAAAGGTAATAGATACTATCTATTATTCTATGGTACGCAACCCGATTGTTACGACTTTAGTTTCGCGGAAATCGTTAACCAGAAACGAGGAAACACATCGCTCGTTTTATAATTGTCATAAGCGTTTACTATTCCTCCCATGGTATTTGGGGAGAATCGACCGGGGAAGAAACGGATGATCTTCTATAAAAATAAGGTCGTCCGTGATCGATCTGCATTGCAGCTATCAAACGTATTTATATTAAGAGTTTATTTTTTCAGAATACCTGGCCGACAGGATATTTGGAATGACAAGATAAGGATGGGGGGTGGGAAGGGGGGAAATCGGTGAGACAGGGTCGACGGTTGAACCGGCGACAGTGCGCGTTAAAGGGAGAGGGAACGGCGGTAAAAGCGGTGCATAGGGCGGGAGGAGGTAGGTCGGTGATAGCTATTTTTAGAATGTAGGTCACCCATAAACCCCGGCTTGTCCCGTGACGTCACGGGATCGTCGTCGTGGCAACAGGGACGGGTTAATCACCCGACCCACCACCCTCGCACCTATCTCGACCCCTTGCCTATCATCGCTCAGTCCGGCCGTCGACAGTCGTACCCGCGCTGCCTCCTCGACGGCGGGACAGATATGCAAGCCCATAGTTAATGCACTTTTTAAACAATCAGTTTTCGTTCTCCGATCGACCCTGCAATCTCGAATCGCGAATCAGGATTCATAAACGTAATCTGAATTAGAACTACTGTATTTCTTAAAGAGTACTCACGATCAATCCTATTTATTATAGTTGTCATAAATGTATTAATGCATTTTTAAACGATACTAAAAGATTCTGTCCATCTGATTTATTATGTTAGTATAATAATATTACTTTCATTATATTAATATATAATAATTTATAATATAAATAACTTTCATTTTATTGACCTTAACATTTTTAAATAGATTATATTTGATAACTTTGATTCTAATCTTTCTATTCCATCCATTTCTCCTGCATTTTATACATCATTAAAATCATGAGTGATGGACACAGTTTTTTCATGTTCTAATGATTTTTTTCTACGAGCAGCGAATTTTTGAATATCAGTATTTTGTAGACGATCAGCTTTCATCGTTTGAAACGTCGTACATCGAAATCGGTTCACTGGAGGCCACGCTGGAAGCCAAGTTATCCTGGTGGCATATTTAGCTCAACGAAAGGTCAAAATCTGCGCAATCAACAGTAGTTAGCGCCACTTCCTTAAATCTGTTCTCCTGCACGGCAACTGGCCAGATTAACAGGAATGTAGAATGGTAAAAGAGGTCGACTGACTGCGACCGACAGAGAGGACTTCANTGAATATCAGTATTTTGTAGACGATCAGCTTTCATCGTTTGAAACGTCGTACATCGAAATCGGTTCACTGGAGGCCACGCTGGAAGCCAAGTTATCCTGGTGGCATATTTAGCTCAACGAAAGGTCAAAATCTGCGCAATCAACAGTAGTTAGCGCCACTTCCTTAAATCTGTTCTCCTGCACGGCAACTGGCCAGATTAACAGGAATGTAGAATGGTAAAAGAGGTCGACTGACTGCGACCGACAGAGAGGACTTCATCGTGCGGGAAAGATGGAGACATTCTTTTTGACAGTTTGATCCCAAAAAAACAGCGGATATTTCAGGTTTTAATGTAAAGATTTTCACAAAGCATGACTGAAATTAAGGATGAAAGTCTAAAGAGAAGTTCTACGATTTCTAAAAATTCAAAAATTTGTTTCTTATAGGAGAAAATCATAAAAATATAAAAAACAGGCTTATAACTTGAAAACCAGAACAGGTATAACAATGGAACGAAAAGAAAACTGATCTCTGAATGTTCAGCTTGAATTTAAACGTTGTTACTTTAAAATCGGTTCATTAGAAGCAAATATATTAATTATAACTTCTTTCCGGAGATTTACTTATGGGTGTTTATGTATATTAGTACTAACGTATCACCGCCACCGCTATGCGGTGAACAGCGGAGCGGACAGCGGTGAACAGAGCATAAAATGGCAACTGTACCAGTAAAAAAATATTAGGCGTTGATTTCTTTAGTCATTCCTGTCATTACCCATTACCGTCTTAATGTTCAATTTATTAAACATCGCATCTCAGTACAATACGTTCATTAAAAATTAATAGTACAAGTGATTGTTGTGACGTGATAGTATAAGTCATGAATTTAAATAGTATAGCTAACCCTTTGCTATATCGTTTACCACTGCCGTGTTTATTAAACTCGAGTAACGTGAAACAGTATTAAAATGATAGGAAATAGTTTCTTGTGGAGAAGTCATTTACAAGATACGAGTGATAAGAACGTTCTCTATTGCGTCACAGGCGATTCATTAAATGTGTCAACATCGATAGTATTAGTCATATGATTATAAGCTTCTCACAGTTGAAATAACAGTAAAAGACATCGTTACATTTCGCCAATAATATGGGTACGTAATAGAAGATATAATTATTATCACTTCATTAAGTTTCGCGCGGAATATGTAAATTGTGGATCTTTTCAAGTGATGGCAGGGAACGAAAATACTGGATCTTTAGCAGAAGATTCATTGTCAACCAGATTGCAATGGCTTCGACAACGTCGAGAGGCATTGCAGGAGAAGTTGGCACAAAAAAATAATGAACTTAAAAATCTATGCGTGGAAGAAGCAGAGTTAACTGGTGTTTTGCCACCAGAAATTCCATTGGAGCCTGGAGAGAGCCCACCAGTGTTCCGTAAAAGAGGAACAACGTTCACAGTTCCACAGAATTTAATTAACAAGTTGAAATCAAACGAAGTGGTATGTACTTTAGTTGAAGAAGATATTTATCAAAGTTGGACGCATGGTACAATTATATTCTGTGAGTATTTTAGGAGGAATCTGCCTTGGAATTAGAGAGGCATGCTCAAATGAGTTTAATAGAAACTGCTTTGGCTATCATGAACGATACCACAGAGAGTAAAGCGGTTCGTCGTAAACATAGATCAATTTACCAACAGAGTCAACACAGACTTCAAGAAGTGGAAGCGCGTTTAAATTTCTTAAGACAGGGTCGTAATAAAACGCAGCATTCCATGCAAGTCCAGCTTGCTATTAATTGTAACGCGCAACCGCATCTACACGCTAATGTAAAGCACAGAACGAAGAAACCTCGACCACCATTAGATATAGGTACAATACTCCTTTATTTTGAATGTAAGAAAGCTAGGTTTAGTTAACTCCATATTTTGTTTGTAACGACAGTGAACGATGTGAGTAAAACTTCAAGAGGTTTGCTCCAAGAGACCGGCATTAGCTTGAGTCCGTTAGGATCGGAGGAAAAATGTAACATTTATCCTAGTCACGGATATGAGGAACCACCGCTGGTTTCTAATCACAATCATATCGGTGCTTACTGTTCTACGATCTCCGATCAGCGGCAAAGTATTAAAATAATAGAGCACGATCATAACGACAATCAAAACATTTACATACTCCCGGATCAACATCGCACGCGAACATATTCGCACGGCAGCGGTGGTTCGCGTACGCAGAATCATTATCAAGACAATGAGCGGCTCTATCGTCCCTTGCCAAATACGTACAATGAAGACGAACGACAACGCTATCGTCAGTTTCAACAACAATATGAGCCGACTCATAGTCATCAGTATCCCGAATACAAACACATAGACAACGACGTCCAGCGAAGGCCCGCACAAGAATATTACGAAAGAGATTTTCGTGCGTCGCATTACTCGCACATGCCCGAGTTTTCCGTTTATCATAAGAACAATCCACAAACGCAGTCTCTGTTGAGACGAGATCGTGATTCCAGCGGGAACAAGAATTTACGATACACAGATTCACCGACTGAATCGCAGTTACCGTCGGGATACTGGATGCGATACGAGGACGAGATCGTTTGGTGCACTGATGATCAGCTCGTCTCGGATAGATTTGGGAGTCTGGATCGAAGGAAACGCAATGCTCTTCAGCATACAAACAGTATCGGTGCCGAAGTGCAACCCCGTTATCGTTCAGGTAGTAATAAAAGTTCTTACGCCCCATCTTATCAAAACGCCTCCATTCATTTGCTTCCCTTAACTGAACAACCATCGTGCAACAACAAAATGTTACTGCGCACGCAATCATTAGGTAGCGTAGAAAAGTGGCATTCGAATCATGTGCATGACTTGCACGACGGCAAAGATACGATCGATAACGGAGGACGAAAGGGAAGAGAGAAAGAATGGTACGAAACCTCTTTAGATTCGGCTACGAGCCCAGGACCAGAAGTTATTCCAATTCCATCGCACAAACCTAATATTCATTATCAGACTAATTTATCTGCATCTTCGAAAGTGCCTATCGCTTGTAACAGCGAAGACGGGAAGAGTAACAATTATATTCCTCCCATAAACCATCGTAAGCCTGATGTGGTACCAAGTAAAAGCGATCAGCTTTTGCAACCGTTGACAAATCGTTATGAACCGACGCGGAAAAAGGTGCTTGAGATACCAGCAGAATCGAAGTCATCTCAAGAAGCGAACGAAGAAACGATTATGCTGGGTTCCTCCCAGAACTGTACTATCGTGCAAGCCGGGAAGTATCAACCATACAGAGAAGTTACGAAACCTTTCGAGATGTCCGATTTCTATAAATACTCTACCAAGTTTCGTAAAAGGAACGAAACTAATGGACAGAACGTACCCAGTGAAATTTCTGATGATTCCCGAGGGACGCAGAGCGTGGGAATGAATGAGCTTAGGGAATCCGAGTCTCCAGACGCTGTACATAACGGACCGATGGCTAGTTCGGTCCAAAAAAGAATCTATCAGCCAGTTCAACGTATGACGTGTCAACCTTATCTCACATCAATGAGGTAATTTTTAATTATAAATAATTTAGGATAAATTCGACAGGCCAGCCGTGATAGGCTAGACCTGCCAGTAGATAAATATTTCCAACGGGTCTATNATCTCCAGACGCTGTACATAACGGACCGATGGCTAGTTCGGTCCAAAAAAGAATCTATCAGCCAGTTCAACGTATGACGTGT
This sequence comes from Ceratina japonica, assembly GCA_019453355.1. Taxonomy (NCBI): domain Eukaryota; kingdom Metazoa; phylum Arthropoda; class Insecta; order Hymenoptera; family Apidae; genus Ceratina; species Ceratina japonica. The sequence continues at coordinate 87,326 of SMSR01016138.1, read as the reverse complement.
CAACCTTATCTCACATCAATGAGGTAATTTTTAATTATAAATAATTTAGGATAGATTCGACAGGCCAGCCGTGATAGGCTAGACCTGCCAGTAGATAAATATTTCCAACGGGTCTATAAAAAAAATTTGAGGCTTCATCAAAATTTAACTTCGTCCAAATTGCCTATACTGAAATTAATATAAAGACTTGAGAAGTGCCTTAGAATTGTACATTTTTTATTGAAGAATTTTTCGGATTCATTGGTTGAATTTTTCGATTCGTATAAAATACGAATAAAATCGTTTTGTAATTGACTTTACAATATGTAAGGTAAAGAATTATAAATACTTTTAAAATAGTATAAAAGATGAATAGGACTGATCAAAGAGTAAGCAGACTAAACGTTAAGTTTAGTATAAAGCATGATTTGTCTATGTATATTTGAATACATTAGACATTGATAATTTTGTAATGAACTTCGCACAATACAATCCATGACGCCTTCGGCTTCAAAAGTCAAGGATCAAAATGGATTCGATTTATTTAAATATGTTATAGGTATAAACAGATTTGTATTTAGTTTCGGAATAACAATTTACCTAGTAATGTCATTGCCAATTTTGAATTACGTTATCTACATAGTGTGAATTAACCACAGTAATAATCTACAGTTCAGTTATAATTTTGATTACTCTCTAAATAGACTAAGCTATTATGTGCGATTTATACATTTGTTAAGAGTAAATAAATAATGAACTACAGTACTGTGAGAAGCAAGTGTTTCAAAGAATCACGCGCCCTCCGTGTTATCAATTGNTATTATGTGCGATTTATACATTTGTTAAGAGTAAATAAATAATGAACTACAGTACTGTGAGGAGCAAGTGTTTCAAAGAATCACGCGCCCTCGGTGTTATCAATTATCTAAGTAACTTTATTTTAAAATTTCATGTTCTCGTACTATCACGCAAACCATATTAAAATTCTGTTATACATCTGTGTAGCTTAATTGCGAATTACATACACCGTGTAGCTTATTACGTAAACGGAGTTATTCATCCGCGTTTTACAAATGCACTTCGCGAAATAAATGAACACCGAACTAATAGCAATCAGAAATCAGAACCATTGGCACTCGACGTAGTACGAAAGGTACTCTTGAAACTGAATGCACGAAGTGAAATTTGACAAGATTTCTAAATACCAGTGATGTTATTGCTAGTGTTCCACAGTTTATATAAATCGTTCAACAATTGGTGATCGATAATAAGGTAATAAAAGCATAATATACACAACTTCGCTTACGCTCTATATTTATATAACTTTAAAGTCTAAATTAAATATATAGCGTGTTGCATAACATTTAAGTATAACAATTCAGCATAAAAGTAACGGCATAGGAATTCTATAAAAAATATAAAGAACTTACATATATTTTTATCGTGCAAGGATTGTCAGATAATTCCGGATGGCATCTGCTTATACTGATGAACAATAACATACGATACTTATCTCGTTTCCTAAACTTATTGAAGGCAGACGCTTTTAGCAGAAAGGAAATACATACTAATAAATGGAATTAATGCGCGAAGAATATATCGAAACAATAAACTAATACTCGTTAAGAACTATTTCTCTGATCGTTATCATAGAAAGTTTTCATTTACGTAACTCTAACAAAACGATTGATACCATATTCTTTGGCTTTTGGTTTTGTATAATAAAGCTCTGATTGCCCTCATTTATCGAGAAAACAATTAATTCGAAAATTGTGGCATTTCAGAATAATAAATGATAACAAAAATTTCAAATAGTCGTCGAACGAAATCGTCATTTATAAAACAATATTTATTTGTTCTTCTTACCCCCTAAATCTGGAATTCGTGCATGTCGCCAAAAAACTGGTTTCCTTTTATTATATTCAGCAGTAGACGCATTCAATCAAGTTTTCATACTATCATCCACACACACACGCTTATTACATAACACACACACACGATTTGCGCAGTTTATCACGTTTATTTTAAAACTATTAATTAAAAACTAACGCTATATAATTGAATAATTTAAGGAAATTTGTTTGAACGCTCGTAGAGCCATAACTGCTGGAGGTAGGAGAAAACTTGTTGTCAAATTGTATCGATAATGGTGAAATGATTAATCCATGATCACGTCGAAATTAAATATTAGTTATCGCGGATAACATTACTTATACACTTCATTACCGCCTCAATGTGTAAACTTAAAAATTAACATCCGCTTCCCGTTGACCGTAAAGTAAGTACCTATTCTGAATCGTAAATAATTTTACGGCGCTAAAGCTATAGTAAGAAAAAGATAACATGTTCAAATTTGTTTATTTTATTGAATCCGTTCTCAGTGAAGCGTTCAATTTTAAGCCAAAAATCAATACAAGTATCGTGCTTAAGATAGATGAAATTGATTGCTCAATAGAAATTTGCCGAGTACGCGAATTAATCCTGTTGAATAAACATATTTCATTTACATTTCGTTAAGAGAAGGATTGTGACCAGCAACTTAAAATGAAACTCTTTTTATTTCCCATGCTCGCGAAAGGACCACTGTAAGCACATATCGATGTATATCCTATTGATCGAATTAATTTGGACCACTGATGTAATAGAGTTGATGGATACTTCTTATTGGTTGTAACAATATTGGTCAAGATACATAAACAAAAGCGATTACAAAATGGCTATATAGCATTTTAAAAACTTGCGATTGTACATGTGACTGCGACCTCCCTTGTTACTATCATCGTTATTATTATTACCGATCTGATGTCATTTACACATCGCTCACGTAACTATCATCAAGTAAAGCACACAAATGTTTTATTAACGTAGCCGCGATATCGTCGAATTCATATTCATTCAAACAATTCATTCAAACTACTTGTCTATTCAGCCACTGAAACCACGTACAAGGTGGCTGGGTGGGTGAGTTAGAGATGATACAGTTAACAGCAACAGCAGCAAAGATAACTGAATTAATACAACTACTCAATCTAAGATTCAGAGTCAGACCATTCAGAGTCTTCTGAGTCTGAGAAAAAGGAAACAATGTCTTCGAGATCTACATCATATATCCAACGGCTGTTTCTCTCCTCAAAGAAGTCCCACAAAATTAGCTGCTGTAAGAAAGGTTCAAAGATTCGAGACGTCCGATCGTACACCAAATTCCTTTTACACAGTGTGAATGGTTGCTACTTACTCGCAAAATATCTACATCTGCATCTGGACCCGGTCTTCGCTGACGAACAGGTGGACCGACGTCAGTTTTAGTGCCATCAGGTAGTGCGTGAAGGTAAAAGCACTTGTTACCAAACGGACATTTACCGCGGCCCTTGTTGAAATACTTGCAATCCTTGGTGCTGCGGCAAACGAACAGTAGTATAATGCATAACCGAACGTTCGGATCGCAAGCATAATTCATCTTACCTTAACGCACATTTGTAATCCATTATTAATTTCTCTTTTTCCTCTTTCGTGTCTACCCAGTACATACTTGGACATACGAAATCCGACGTGACACGACATTCCGGGCATGCCCTTATAATTTTATTGTCGAATTGCTTCGCTTGCCTCCACTTCCTAATGCAACTCAAACAGAAGCAGTGATTGCAGTTCGGTAAAATACCGAATCTCTGTTCTCCAGATGCTTTCTCCATTATAACTTCAAAGCAGACACCGCAAGATTTTTCTCTGCTACGTTGTATTGCGAACGAAATTTCCATGTCCACTTCATGTTGGTTAACGCAAGCCTGGAAGATCGTTGTTAGTAATGACAAATCGACTGTGATAACGCGAGCGTAATGAAATAATAATGTAATTACATTTGTATGTTTTTTTCGAAGTTCTTCGTTATGTGGATGAAGCGCAGCACGATTGCACAATTCGCAAATATCTCCGTGTAGATATGTACAATTACGTTTTTTACACATTCCGGTTGCCTCTGCATATGGGCACAGTGGTTCCAAGGATGGACTGGAGGCCTGACCAGATGGGTTCACGGCTTGAGCATAGGATAACGGTTGTAAAGAACTCGTGGCTGTTTCCATAGCAACTTCATTCGTAGAAGACGATCCGGCAATTTCCGAAGGTACAAATTCCGGTGCCTTTACCCACTCCTCGGCGATACGCGCGCTTTCCACACTAAAATGATTAACATCAAATGGATTCTGACTTTTCGCTATCCCAATCATCATAATTCGTATATATACACGTGTATTTATATATATCACATATGTTTATATACCATATTACAGTGAATTACGTGATACGCAAACGCTATTACAAGTTAATTCTTGGCTGAACAATAATGTCATCGGACGACAACATACACATTTTTTATTGTTGTCGAAGTCGTAGATGTATTTGAAGTATGTTGTCCAACTGATGAACTTTCTACCGAGTTATTGTCAGTAGTTTCGAGATTGTGACGGAAACGACATTGAGTGCCAAATTTACAGACACCACGTTTAAAAAAGTGACAGACTGTGTTTACAGGTGGTACTGTGGAAGATATTACTTCAGTATTCCCATCATTTCTAACTCCTTGAGTATGCCGGTATCTACAATTGTTCCCCTCCCGGCACATTCCATTTTTAAAATAACTAAAACAATACCAAAATATTACTGAGAGCATTGAGCACATGGACAAATGTACATTTACAATTTATGCACTGGGATTTACATGATTCTAACACTTATGAGTACTCGTTTTACAATGACAACTATCTAAAATTAATTGTAATGATCCTAGTTTATTAAGATAAAAAAAATCGGAGCTAATAGACGGAAGGAACCCAAAGGAATATCGATGTTTAAAGGTCTACGGGTACCGACATATTTCAAATACTTTCTAATTTCAAACGGGATACGTTTCGTTATTTTATTAACGATAACGATACAATTTCTTACCGGCAAACAACGCTCTGTGTCCAACTGTCGGCCATTTTCTAAAGCTTCCACTTTAACAATAAATCGACAACGCGTCCTCAGAGGATCGCGCACGATCTCCTCGAGAGTGGCAACAGGAAATTCAATATGAATTTATCGAAAGAAACGTGCTTCCCAAGTTGCACAACGTCTCGTGCTATATCATCGATTCTATTTAACGAATATCCGTTTGCGAATCCTGCCAGAATTGTAGAAAAACACCTCTCGCACACGGACTCTTCCTCGTCCTCCGTCACCCGTTCTTTACACGTTTCCAGGTCGCTTTGGGTTCTCTTCTTTACCGGAATTTTTAGATTTGTATATGTGCACTCTCCCCGTTCTTATTCACTACCGACAAATATTTATATTTAACGAGTACTGTAACTCATCAACCCAACGCGTGAGAGCACACATATACGTCACGGCTAAACTAACAACAGGCAAATTCACATCACATTTGCGACCGTTATGCATAATCTGGAGCATGCGCTCGAAATTCGCGACCATTTAAATCCATTGATATGTGTTAATGTATAATATATGTATACGTATGTGAAATATAAATTTCATGCAATAACTGTATAAATGTCAAATGTAGTAAAGGAATTATCTCCTCTAAGGCTGGTATTCATAGTCGTTACTATTTTTAAGATCGTCTTAAGTATTTGCTATGAATTGTAATATTTTCTATTGATAATAATATTAATAGCAATAACGAATTTTTTATCGAATTGTAAACATATACAATGGCATTATTCTTTGATATGTATGTATATTATGTGGAATAAATAACAGAGATAAATAACAAAATATATATAACATAAGACCGAGCAGTAATGGACATTCGCCTTTAGTTTGATCTACGATCCAAACTTATGATCATATGTTGGTAGTGTATGCTGGTGTACGCCGACTTACCGCCGCGGCTGTTGTGTACAGTTGTATATTCGACGATGAATACGAATTTATATATTTTTAATTAGAAATTTGTGAGACGNACCATTTAAATCCATTGATATGTGTTAATGTATAATATATGTATACGTATATGAAATATAAATTTCATGCAATAACTGCATAAATGTCAAATGTAATAAAGGAATTATACAATGGCATTATTCTTTGACGCATGTATGTATATTATGTGGAATAAATAACAGAGATATAAATAACAAAATAACATAAGACCGAGCAATAATGGACATCCGCCTTTAGTTTGATCTACGATCCAAACTTATGATCATATGTTGGTAGTGTACGCTGGTGTACGCCGACTTACCGCCGCGGCTGTTGTGTACAGTTGTATATTCGACGATGAATACGAATTTATATATTTTTAACTAGAAATTTGTGAGACAAAGTCTTCTGTTTGTGATAAGAAAGGTGATACTATTCTCTAACGAACCTAAACATTTGAAAACGTTGCATTTCCCCGGAGAGTTTATCACAATTAATGTCTATTCAATTTCCGATTATACACAGGATTTCACGTTCAAGTAATACGATTCAACTATTATTCATCTATTTAAACCGGTACACGTCGGTGTTAGTTATTGCGAAATATAAACGTAATCTTGCCTATTTATATTTATGTTTTACGTTTACTGTCAGTCTGGTTTCAAATCGTAAGTGTGAAACACAATATGGCGAGACAAAGCTACTCTTCGTGATAACCTTCATTGTTTCCTACAATGATTTATCATGCTTAGAAGAAGAAACATAATGTCAATTGTTTCTTGAGAACCGTTCCATTGTTTCTTCTTAAATGCTACTTTATCATTGCTGCAGTCTATCCTATTTGCGTACTTACTATTATATCATTTTTGTATTTACAAATATTTGTTTATATGGTTTGAGAGAAACTTGTATGGTTTACGTATGTCAAATGTATAAGAAATATATTTTCATAACTGTACTTTCATTTCCTACTCTCTAAAAAACTCTCTTAACTTACTGAACTTTATAATTTGTTAAAGAAAAAATTTATTCTCTCAGATTTGTTCACATGAACAATGGATTCTAATGGTAGTACAGAACTGTCAGTTAGCCAGTCACAAACTGAAGAAGGAAAGAATTCTGAAGTGCATGATAGCTTAATTCCTAAAGAAGGTGAAGCTGAAGTGAATCCGAGCAATGAAACAGTTAATACTCAAAACGTAGAACAAGAAAAACAATCAGACAAAAGTTTAGAGGGTGCTAACATATCAACTGACACATGCCACGAAAATGTTTTAAAAGACAGTGAATTAACTTCGGAAGAAAGCAATATAAATAAGACAGTGGACTCCGATGTTACACAGGCAGCAATTGATAAAAGTGTTACAGAAGATGTTTCAGTGAAAGAAAGATCAGAAACACTGGATGAGAGTGAGGTACAAAAAGTTGAAAGGAAAACAGTAATAGAATCTGGGGTTTCACAAGTAGAAGGACAGGGACAAGAATCAAAACAGACTGTAGAATCTGGGGTTTCACAAGAAGAATCAGGTGACTCGAACTTGATGGACATATCTGTTGACGAAGACGTTTTGAAAAATGCTGAAACAAATAAATTATCTGCTGTTAGTGAAATCGATGATTTGGACAGCAAAGGGATTGATCCAAAAGAGACATCAGTAGATAATGATAAAGATGTTTCAGAGAAAGACATTTTAGAAGCAAAGAACAAAAGTTTGGAATCGGGGAAAAAGAATTTGGAACAAGGGAAAGAAGATTTAAACCAAGAGAAGAATAATGTGGAACCAGAGGAGATCAACATGGAACCAGAGAAAAGTAATGTGGACCTAGAAAAAAGTAATGTGGAACCAGAGAAAAGTAATGTGGACCTAGAAAAAAGTAATGTGGACCTAGAAAAAAGTAACGTGGAACCAGAAAAGAGTAATGTGGAACCAGAAAAGAGTAATGCAGAACCAGAAAAGAGTAACGTGGAATCAGAAAAGAATAACTTGGAACCAGAAAAGAGTAATGTGGAACCAGAAAAAAGTAACGTGGAACCAGAAAAGAGTAATGTGCAACCAGAAAAAAGTAATGTGGAACCAGAAAAGAGTAATGTGGAACCAGAAAAGAATAACTTGGAACCAGATAAGAATAATGTGGAACCAGAAAAGACAGAATTCGTCCAGTTTTCTCAAGAGAAGCATGAAGATTCGCAGCTGGAAAACCAATCAATAGATGTTGCTGAAGATCCATTCAGTGCAGATAATCTTAGCTCCGAAAATGTGGAACCAATGGAAACCAGTTTTAACGAAAGCGACATAAGTTTCTCTAAACTGTGCCATCAAAATTTGCAGGGCATTGTTAGTAACAAGGAGACCAATTTCAATACTGTTGAGAAAGACAGCAGTAAACAAAATGAAGATGTTACACAGTCTCCGGCATTAGAGAATGTTAGTAAAGATGCTAGCAAAACTCCGACGGATATAGAACAGAATGAAAATCCAAATAGAGAAGCTATGGAGTCGACAGACAAATCTGATAATGATGAAACGAAGAAAACTGTTAATGAAGTTACACCAATGGATACTGAAGAGCAATCGGATGTTTTACCAGGTCAGGATGATGAGTTATGCATTATTCCAGATAGCATGAAGGTAATAATGCCTGGGCAAACAGAAAAATCAAGCTCTGACAATAAAGGATCTTCACGTGAAGATGGTCATAAACAGAACGAATCTGAGAAAACATGCGAAAATAAAGAGTTGGATACTGACACTGATAAAAATTTAAAAGACACTCGGACTGAATCAAATACCGTCAGTGAAGACAGTAAGAAAGATGCGGAGAATACTACAGTGGCTACAGTACAGACAGAACTCGCTGATAAAGGTCCTGCTACTGCTACTGCAACAGATGTCATAGATATCGACGAAGAGGTAAAACATCCAGAGATCGAAGAAATTGCGAGGAAAGAGATCTGCAAGCAATGTAAAGAGGAGAAAGCGTGTAAAATTAAAGTGAAGGTTGGCTTCGAGTCTTATAATGTATGTTCAAAAACTTGTAAAGCATTGTTCAAAGCTGCCAATAATAAGGCGATGGACATACCAAGCGATGGGGTCAATTCGAAGAAAGAGAAACGTTGCGCGAATTGCTTGTTAATAGTTGAGCCCAACGACGAACGTAATCTTTCTTGGGAGACAATGGAATTTTGTAACGAGGACTGTCTGGGTAAATTCCAAAATAAGTACGGGAGCTATTGTAGAAATTGCAATGGATCTGTCCAGGCAGTAAGTTTAGGGAAGTACTGTGTACGTTTTGGCTACGACGTCAGGCAGTTCTGTTGCTCTGTATGTTTGGAAGAATTTAAAAAGGGTCTCAAAGTATGCAGTTACTGTCAAAAGGACATAAGTTCAAGCACGGATGGCTTCCTCGCACCAGTCGGCGACAAAGGACAGTTTAAGGATTTTTGTACTCAAGACTGCATGGAGAAATATTCGAAGATGAGCTCTGTCGAGCCTCCGAGCATGGAGAAGAAATGCTGCAGCGTCTGTCAGGAAGTAAGCAACTGTTTCTTCCTATCGTTTGAATAAACTTCGTCAATTAATTATAACTTATGCTTTCTACAACAGGAGAAAGTTGTTCACTGTGAGGTACAGATAGACAGAGGCGTTCCAGTAGCAATTTGCAGTGAACCATGCTTTGCGGCATTTAAATTTGTAAAGAAAGTCGACCCTGACCAATGCTCCACGTGTAAAAAGTTTTTCGAGTACCCGAGCAAGAAATGTTCGGTTGTATTTTATGAAAAAAAAGCTCACCCGTTCTGTTCCAAGACATGTTTAAACATATTTATCATTACCAATAGGAATATAGTTCCTTGCAATTGGTGCAAAGTAAAGAAATATAATTTTGATATGATAAAGAAGGAACTGAAAACAGGCCAGGTGCTGATGATGTGCAGCTTGAATTGTTTAACATTATATCAGGTATAAAATTATTATTTATTTTCTATTTCATAAACATCAAATTACCTCTTATCATTTTATGCAGGTTTCCGTTAATGCGGTGTCAGCGAAACGAATTAACTGCGACTTCTGTAAAGAATTCTCTCAAGCGCAGTATCATTTAACGATGTCGGATGCGACGATACGAAACTTTTGTTCATATCCCTGCGTGATGAGCTTTCAAGCTCAATATACAAAGTCTCCGATAACGATCCCAGCAAGCGACGATCCTGTACCAACTGGTATGCCCAAGAGATCGGTACCCCGAGTAGATAGAAATACGACTACCAGCGCTGGCGCGAAGACCACCGATATGCAGAATAAAAAAAACATGCCTGTAATCTCTTCGGTAACGAGTTTAGCTGCGATGGGAAACGGTCAGCCGAGTTCGACGACGCAAGTGAACAGTGTGGTATCGACGGTAGGCATCGGGCAAAATCAGGCGCAACAAGTAATTTATAAGCAACACGTGATAACGAGGCCGACGAGCCCGGTCCAGGTCCGGAATAAAACGACTCAGTGTAAGCCTGTGATACACACGAAAGGCGTCTCAGTACGGCCGCATCCTTGCACAAAAGCCACGCAAACTGACGGAGTTCACCACGCGGTTGTACCGATACCAGTTCCGATTTACGTTCCATTTCCGGTGCATATGTATACGATGCCTTTCCCAGTTCCATTCCCGATTCCATTACCGATTCCTGTCCCCCTTTTTATACCTACTACGCGAAATAGCATTAAGGGAATATTTAAAGAAATTAAGAGAATACAGGAGAAGATACCATCCGATCCCTTTGAAGCTGAACTTCTCATGATGGCAGAAATGGTTGCGACGGAGAAGAAAGGCAATGACAGTGACTCGGATTCTGTGGACGACAGGGAAGAAGATGCCGGTGATCGCGATCAGGCGCATGGCGGAGCGTTCAGTCCGGAAACAGTTGATTCTAACAATGCTTTCGGTGACGATATGCTGCAAATGGCTTTAAAAATGGCAACGGGAGAGTTGGACGAGCCGGCTGTCGATTTAGAAGCTGCATTGACTCCTACTACGATCACTGCGACGCAGGCACCGACACAGTCCGAGACGAGTATGGAAAACGATTCGGAACGATTACTTGTTTCTCGGGGGAGGAAACGAATGGCTCCATGTAAATCGCGAAATATTCCGGCCAAACGGGGCAGACGGGTATCGACTGTGAACGAATTGCCACCTTTAATGCCACCGCCTGAACCTCAGCCTCCGCCTCAGCCTAGAATAATGGAGCCTATGGAGAAGCCAGACGCTAATATGGCACTCAAATATACGTTCGGCGTAAACGCATGGAGGCAATGGATAGTCGCGAAGAACGCTGAATTAGAGAAACAAAGTACACCGACGAGGAAAATAAAATTGTTCAAAACGGACCTCCTGCAGCTCACAGCTGACGAATTGAACTATTTGTTATGTCTCTTCGTGAAAGAAGTCAGGAAACCAAATGGCGCGGAATATGCTCCAGACACGATTTATTATCTTTGTTTAGGTAAGTACATTGTTCTCTCTCGTC
>SMSR01016138.1:41161-74853 GCA_019453355.1 Ceratina japonica | reverse complement strand
ACTGCGACTTCTGTAAAGAATTCTCTCAAGCGCAGTATCATTTAACGATGTCGGATGCGACGATACGAAACTTTTGTTCATATCCCTGCGTGATGAGCTTTCAAGCTCAATATACAAAGTCTCCGATAACGATCCCAGCAAGCGACGATCCTGTACCAACTGGTATGCCCAAGAGATCGGTACCCCGAGTAGATAGAAATACGACTACCAGCGCTGGCGCGAAGACCACCGATATGCAGAATAAAAAAAACATGCCTGTAATCTCTTCGGTAACGAGTTTAGCTGCGATGGGAAACGGTCAGCCGAGTTCGACGACGCAAGTGAACAGTGTGGTATCGACGGTAGGCATCGGGCAAAATCAGGCGCAACAAGTAATTTATAAGCAACACGTGATAACGAGGCCGACGAGCCCGGTCCAGGTCCGGAATAAAACGACTCAGTGTAAGCCTGTGATACACACGAAAGGCGTCTCAGTACGGCCGCATCCTTGCACAAAAGCCACGCAAACTGACGGAGTTCACCACGCGGTTGTACCGATACCAGTTCCGATTTACGTTCCATTTCCGGTGCATATGTATACGATGCCTTTCCCAGTTCCATTCCCGATTCCATTACCGATTCCTGTCCCCCTTTTTATACCTACTACGCGAAATAGCATTAAGGGAATATTTAAAGAAATTAAGAGAATACAGGAGAAGATACCATCCGATCCCTTTGAAGCTGAACTTCTCATGATGGCAGAAATGGTTGCGACGGAGAAGAAAGGCAATGACAGTGACTCGGATTCTGTGGACGACAGGGAAGAAGATGCCGGTGATCGCGATCAGGCGCATGGCGGAGCGTTCAGTCCGGAAACAGTTGATTCTAACAATGCTTTCGGTGACGATATGCTGCAAATGGCTTTAAAAATGGCAACGGGAGAGTTGGACGAGCCGGCTGTCGATTTAGAAGCTGCATTGACTCCTACTACGATCACTGCGACGCAGGCACCGACACAGTCCGAGACGAGTATGGAAAACGATTCGGAACGATTACTTGTTTCTCGGGGGAGGAAACGAATGGCTCCATGTAAATCGCGAAATATTCCGGCCAAACGGGGCAGACGGGTATCGACTGTGAACGAATTGCCACCTTTAATGCCACCGCCTGAACCTCAGCCTCCGCCTCAGCCTAGAATAATGGAGCCTATGGAGAAGCCAGACGCTAATATGGCACTCAAATATACGTTCGGCGTAAACGCATGGAGGCAATGGATAGTCGCGAAGAACGCTGAATTAGAGAAACAAAGTACACCGACGAGGAAAATAAAATTGTTCAAAACGGACCTCCTGCAGCTCACAGCTGACGAATTGAACTATTTGTTATGTCTCTTCGTGAAAGAAGTCAGGAAACCAAATGGCGCGGAATATGCTCCAGACACGATTTATTATCTTTGTTTAGGTAAGTACATTGTTCTCTCTCGTCCATTAGAAGGACATTCATCTATTTACGAATATTTTGTATTTTTCAGGAATTCAGCAGTATTTATTTGAAAACAATAGAATAGATAATATTTTCACTGATTCATACTACGAAAGATTCACCGATTGTTTAAACGAAGTTGCGAAGAAATTTTCCGTTCTTTATAACGACGCACGTGAGTTCACTTTAAATTTCTGAAATTGATGTAAGTGGAGGATCATAGCTTAAATCTGTTCGCAGAATACATCGTTACGAGGGTCGAGGAAGAACATTTATGGGAGTGCAAGCAATTAGGTGCCCATTCCCCTCATGTTCTGTTAAATACCTTAATGTTTTTTAATACTAAACACTTTAATCTCGTAGTACGTATAAATCATTCTCATTTGCTATACAAACATTAGTACGTACATGAAAGTGATCTAAGTAATACTGTTTAGACAGTAGAAGAGCACATGCAGTTATCATTTTCTCATATCATGAAACATTGGAAACGTAATCCCGCTGCACAACCTACGGCAACGACGGGGAAAGTTCCAGGGTCTAGAAATGTCCTCCTCCGCTTCTACCCGCCCCAATCAGCATTGGGTTAGTACCAATTAATTTCTTAAGACTAAAAGCATGATCAAAATCTTGCCTTTCTTCCAGAAGGTAATTCACGTAAAAAGAAAGTATACGAACAACAAGAAAATGAAGAAAACCCATTGAGGTGCCCGGTGAAGTTATACGAATTTTATTTGTCCAAATGGTATGTTTCGATTTATTTATTTTAAATGGATAATAATATTGAAACATATTTATCGTATCATTTTAGTCCAGAGAGTGTTAAGACTCGAAACGACGTGTTCTATTTACTACCCGAAAGGAGTTGCGTGCCAGACAGCCCCGTTTGGTACTCGACGTCACCACTGGCTAAGGAACACCTCATAAAAATGTTATATCGCATTAAAATGGTTAAAGAAATCAACGTGGCATTATTGACTAGCTAATTGTTCATGGTCGCATATTTACATTTCCTCATAGTTAATTCGGAAGACGTTGAACGTACGAGAAACTATTCCGTATACATCAAATACTGAAATGTTCAGAGAATAATGTGTAGTCATTAAATCTTTATAATTTCTATTGTATATATATTTTTCACTTCCTAATAAAACAAAAAGAACCTATTACGAGTGAAGTATATTGATTGGTGCAAGCGGTATGTAAAACAAATTTTTATTTATAACTTAGTTTATACATTCTTATCCTTTTTTTGTCGATCTAACATCTGTTTGCGTTTCAGTATGTTCTTCTGCACTTCTAACTGACGAAGTTCCGTATGCAGATCTGAGAATATATCTATTTGTTCTTCTTCCGGAATTGTCGATCTACAGAAAGATTACACATCTCAATAAATATCCTTTAAATGAATCGATCTTTTGTATCTTTATAGTATGTCCTAATTTTACCTGTAGACCTTCATCAAATCATATTTCTCCCATGGTTTGGCAGTTAATTTTGCTCTTTTAATTCGTTGTGCACTCAGAAGCTCCCTTAAGTCTTGAACTCCTTTCAAATTTTTACGTTCCCATCTCTCTAACCACGGCCGCGGATTAAGAGGAATTTTAATTTCATTCACTGGCACAGTTCCAGGCTTTGTTAGATCAGCTTCCATATCCAAAGGAAATGTGCTGTACTCTAATGGTGCATCTCTGAGATAAAGCAATTCATCATCCAATCTCTTCTCCAGTCTGTAATAGATAAATAAGATTATGTATATCTTGCAGATTTATACATTCTCTTTTCATAGTTAAAGGTAATTCATATCTACCTCAGACAGTCGATTTTTTGGATAACAGGATCATATATGTTATAACGTACTTCTACTGGTTCTCCATTGATAACGTTTCTTAAAGTAAATGCAGCTCTCAATCCACATCCTTCTCTCAATATACATATACCTACAAATCTGTTTACTTTGCCAACTGCATGTGGCTCGGAATATGTTACTGATAATATAGATCCGACGTAAAATTCAGGAACACTGAGTACCGATCTTCTGGCAAGCATATCCATGCGTTCTAATTTTTCTCTCATACTGTTACGATGCAACGGATTCGGGTCTGGTAAGAATTCCGGGTAAATGAATCTGTAATTCGTGAAAATCGTAGAACCGAGGTCTGTGGTTGATTGATTTCCATTTTCCTCTGGTTGAGGTTTCGCTTGTGGTACAGTTGACAGAGCTTTAAGTTCGTTCCCTGACAAAGTAAATCACAATAAAATATACAGGTTAACTTTAATTATAAACGATTGAGTACGAAATATAATAGAACGTACCTAATACTTTTGCAATGGGTGATTTCTGCCACACTTTACGAGACACTAATCTCGATGGTACGAACATATTTCAAACTTCCTATTCGCTTTCTTATATTAATAAATTCGATTAGTTTGCAATTAGAGTTTTGTTGTGATCATAACCATTTTATTGCCGAGTGTCGATGTCGGTCACTCACTANAGTACGAAATATAATAGAACGTACCTAATACTTTTGCAATGGGTGATTTCTGCCACACTTTACGAGACACTAATCTCGATGGTACGAACATATTTCAAACTTCCTATTCGCTTTCT
Organism: Ceratina japonica; assembly: GCA_019453355.1. Lineage (NCBI taxonomy): Eukaryota > Metazoa > Arthropoda > Insecta > Hymenoptera > Apidae > Ceratina > Ceratina japonica. The sequence goes on along the minus strand of SMSR01016138.1, from coordinate 70,778 downwards.
TATATTAATAAATTCGATTAGTTTGAAATTAGAGTTTTGTTGTGATCATAACCATTTTATTGCCGAGTGTCGATGTCGGTCACTCACTAAATTGAAGTGACGTGAAATAAGGCACGAGACGGGATTAAAGGGACTAGCTTCCGATTTTCAACAATTACGCGCGTGTTGGTGACTAACACATATACTCAGCGATGCGTGCAGTATGCGTGTACGGTAGAAGATGCCGCGCAATTTTTATTAACGATAAGTACGAAAAAAATGAATAACAGACAGTTTATTTTACATCTGATGTATTTTTTAATGTACAGGGGAGTAACAAATGAAATTACGCCATGGTTATAAAAGTAAAAATATGCAGCTTTTTAATGTATTACATTTATGTGCCGGTATACTTACAAAATTAATTTGTAGATATGCGCATAGTAAATGTTACAATTGATATATACAAATATGATCTGTAGAGTGTAATCGTGGCAAGTATTGTTCTTAATTACAACTTAGGAGCAATTGTTGCCATCTTTGTATCTAATAATTTACGAAATACTGGCATTAATTACATTAAATTGTTAATAATTGCTGTTCACATCGCCAGCTAGTATTTATACTTCAATATTGTACAGTATTTTATACAGCGGTAATAAGTCATGACAATGTGAGTAGATGTTTAACGGATGTTTCTGGATAAACATGTGATTAAATGTCGACATCTACATTTAAGTATACGGACGTAGTTTTGCTTTTTAAATGTATACATACATATAAATATTATTCTAGTAAAATACATTATTTAGATTTATTTCCAATGGTGCTTTGGCAAACAGGTTTTCATAGCACCATAAAAGTGCGATTTCATCGTGAAGCATAGAATTTTTCGCTAATCTTTGTACTACTTCCGTTTATACTTCGACCCATTTATACTTCAACCATGAAATGCAAAAGTACGCAAATATTATTGTTTCAAACTTCAACGACAGTTTCTGAAAGGATAAAATTTTGCTAGGTGTAATAAATAATGATGTACTCTTCGGAATTGTCTAACATTATCCTAGATCATTTATTATTTAAAAATTGTCAGTAGAATAACTCAGTCAAGATGAAGTTAACAAGACTATACAGCTGTTTTCATTCTGGTTCATTGTCCAGACAAGGAAATTTTTATGCTTACAGTTTGTACATGAGAAAATTTTTTAATTACATGAGATAACCGAATATAATTAATTTTCTATATTCCCTTCATAGAAGGACTCACATTTTTCTAACAAACGTAGAACTGGGTTTATGTTATAAGGAAACAAAGCTTTCGATACTAATCTGTCGATTGCTAGGCGAAGTCTTATCAATATTGTCATGGTATCATCTAGTTCTCGTCCGCAGCAAGAAATAAATTCTGTCCAATTCCTTTTAACATATTTTAAGAACCGTAATAAGTACAGTAGAAAACAAGTCTCATTGCTGACGAGTAAGTCTAGCAGAACGTCGGGGTCATGTGATACAGCGTGTATAAATTGTATGAAAGTTAAAGTCGGACTGAGCATATGACCGAGGTCGTTCTGTGGTGGCCCTCTATAAAATAAACCGACGGCTACGTCCAAACAGCAGACCATACCTTCGATGAGAAAATCGTCTTGGTCATGAAACATCTGTACAACCCACTGGGACAATGGCATTTCCGGATGAAACGGCATTAAAGTTTTAACACACTGGTCAAGTTGTCTCAAGACTTCCCTAATGCTCCTCTCGATGACTGCCATATCGGCGTCAAGATCTTCGGCCTCGGAACCCAAGGAAGAGTCACTGGAATCGCTGCGTGTCTCTTTAACAGTCACGGCTACACTTTTCAAAACTAGAAGCACTATTTTCTGCAGAAGCGGACGATCGCCCTCACCGGAGCCTCCTCCAAATCTGCCGGAACCATGCCTGTATGGGAGAGCGTCCAGCAATCTCCAATCCTTCACAGCTCTCACGATCAGATGTGCGAGAGAGCAGGGCTCGTCTGGTAATACATCTTGCAATGCCAGAGTGCTTCCATAACATAATACTTCGTTAAATAATCCGAGAAGATGTCTCCATATTACACCAGGAACGTTTGCGTTTAAAAGTACTACCAAATTGTCTAATTGAGAATAAAATAGCTTGGTATCGATGACGGACAAGTTGGCTTTAACGGAGATGATCGATTCCCACAAATCGAGAAAAGTGATGACAACTGATTCGTGTTGAGGCGTGTACGAACCTAGAATGGTGTCAAACTTCGATACCAGTATAGTCCATTTAGATTCTAATGCTTTTACACACATTGCTTTTACTGGAGTACTATCAAAGCTTTCCGCATCCGAGATTGACACTGTGTTACAATGTGACGGCGGTACAACGTTTTCAGTGTCCTCGAGAGGATGAATACTGCAATCCTTGTGTTCCACAACTCTTTTTACAATGTCCAATGTGAAGAGCATTTGGCTCGGGGAATGACTGTTTACTAAAGACTGCGTCAGTCTCTCCAGCCATGCTGCTTCAACGTTGTCCTTAGTCACAATGAAAAAGGACGCAAGTACTCTGCTAGCGGTGAATGATATGAACTTGTTTGTCGTACATGACAAGTCAATTATTTGATCTATGATGCCATGCTCGTTTCGCGCCAGCGCATCACAAACATCTACTACTCTTTTGCACATAACACCTCTCGTATTTTGTCTAATGGCTAAATCAAAGAGAAGTTGTAAAGCAGTTATGAACTCAAGGGTCAGGTCAGGCTCCCATTCTGATAATAATGAAGATCTAAACGTGCCATCTATAGCTTCCACCGTTCCACTGGTAAATGGTTTGCGCAGACTGCTCTCGGGCACATTGCACAAACATTGACTTAAGAGGCTGTTCTGTAATTGTTCTATGTCTGAAGATATGTCCCTCTCGACTTCATTGCCTTCGGTACGTTGTTTCTTCTTTGCTGGCTCCTCCATTGTGTTATTAGGAGGACAATGGTAATAGTGCCAAAGCACCATTAGCAGCACTGATCCTGCTGCTCTCTTCTCGCAATTTAAGATCCTCTTTCATCAGGTGATCTTCATAATATATATCATGTTCCAAAGGACGAAGTACCATGGAAATAGTAGTTGAAACGTAGCCAACATCAGCCTTTTATATGTACAAAAGCCATAAACTAGCAGATAGAACACACCTATTAATAGAAGAAAAATGATTTTCAAATGCGTATAACAATCCCGAAAGTACAGTGGAAAATGATACTGAACTTACCGAAATAATTGTCTTCTGCTTGCGATGATATTCCGATAAATTTGAAAACCCGAACACCTTGTAGGTGTATGCAAATAAGTGTATGTACGCATTTACACGATCATTCATATGAGTATGTACGCGTATATCTCTTGAAGCGTCGTGCTGGTATGATTAATCAGAGTACAGTATCCCCGGAACAGGTTAAAATTTATATACCCGATTCCGGATTTATTTCTAACAAACTAATAATGAGAAATTGAACACAGGTCGCACATGTAATATACATATAAACCGACGCTCGTTGATACGCTAATACGCACACAGAAATATTCTGTTCAAACGGTTTGACAGACAGCTACGCGTATCCTTCGAACATTTGACAGCACTCTTGGAGCCGCGCCGTCGTTCACGATTTAAACAATGTAAATATATATTATTGTTTGTTTGCTCGAAGAATTTCTTTTGACTAGGAAGTGACAGAGCACTCGACGACTCTGCTCTGTTGCCACGTATACATGCTACCGAGTAAAAATGGGAAATACGCTTTTATGCCGTTCGACCATGAAATTACCCCAGTTAAACAGTTCATATCTGACGTCGAGTGGTAAAATGTTTACTCGATAATACATAGGACACGAATTCTTCGTGTTTATTACGGATTTTTCGGGTGGCATCATGCGGAGCTGCGTAACACAGTAGCTCCTCCTCGCACATTCCACAATGCACTGAGTGCGAATTATCGTAATTACATTAATAATAGCCGCCGGACCATCGCTGAAACTCGTCAAATATTCATCGAATGCCTTTTCTACAATCTTTCATAATAAAAGTAGTCGCGTTTCGAAAGTCGTATAATAAATACAGGAGATGATCGGCAACTCTGCATCGACCGCAGCGCCCCTCACGCACAGCGATCTATAGATCATCAGTGATCACCTGCTCATACGCACGATGCGATTTACGGCACAAAAATATTAATCAGATTTCGCATTTCATATGCAATCGCATAAACAGGAGAATCTGTTTTTTTTACAATGAAATTTAATTATTCATTACACTGTCATATCGTTTTTTTGCATGTAGATTTGGTACTATTTTGCATATCTGCAGAATGAATTAAATTAAATGTAGAAAAATTAGAATCAACAAATTGTTCTTGTATTTTTGGTTCAGTGAAAAATAGTCATTATCAACCTGTTTTTCGTAAGGACTCTATTCTCTTTTTAAATTCAGACGTAACCACGTTGAGAAATAATAAGAAAGCTTTCTTTTCGGTAAATGGGTAAATGAATTTTAGAAGTATTTACGTTTTATGAATATAGAGCGATTATCGGTATTATGCATTAGGCGGCACCTCTATCTGGCTATCTATATGCTGAACCGTCATAGGTACTTTCAATGACGTAGGACTGCCATATTTTTTCCTATATGGAGCCTGCCAGGGGGTCAGCCAAATTGTTGGGGGTTTGGAGGTGGCCATGCAAGATGTTTTGTGATAATCGAATGGTGCGCATAATAAANCTTGCGATGATATTCCGATAAATTTGAAAACCCGAACACCTTGTAGGTGTATGCAAATAAGTGTATGTACGCATTTACACGATCATTCGTATGAGTATGTACGCGTATATCTCTTGAAGCGTCGTGCTGGTATGATTAATCAGAGTACAGTATCCCCGGAACAGGTTAAAATTTATATACCCGATTCCGGATTTATTTCTAACAAACTAATAATGAGAAATTGAACACAGGTCGCACATGTAATATACATATAAACCGACGCTCGTTGATACGCTAATACGCACACAGAAATATTCTGTTCAAACGGTTTGACAGACAGCTACGCGTATCCTTCGAACATTTGACAGCACTCTTGGAGCCGCGCCGTCGTTCACGATTTAAACAATGTAAATATATATTATTGTTTGTTTGCTCGAAGAATTTCTTTTGACTAGGAAGTGACAGAGCACTCGACGACTCTGCTCTGTTGCCACGTATACATGCTACCGAGTAAAAATGGGAAATACGCTTTTATGCCGTTCGACCATGAAATTACCCCAGTTAAACAGTTCATATCTGACGTCGAGTGGTAAAATGTTTACTCGATAATACATAGGACACGAATTCTTCGTGTTTATTACGGATTTTTCGGGTGGCATCATGCGGAGCTGCGTAACACAGTAGCTCCTCCTCGCACATTCCACAATGCACTGAGTGCGAATTATCGTAATTACATTAATAATAGCCGCCGGACCATCGCTGAAACTCGTCAAATATTCATCGAATGCCTTTTCTACAATCTTTCATAATAAAAGTAGTCGCGTTTCGAAAGTCGTATAATAAATACAGGAGATGATCGGCAACTCTGCATCGACCGCAGCGCCCCTCACGCACAGCGATCTATAGATCATCAGTGATCACCTGCTCATACGCACGATGCGATTTACGGCACAAAAATATTAATCAGATTTCGCATTTCATATGCAATCGCATAAACAGGAGAATCTGTTTTTTTTACAATGAAATTTAATTATTCATTACACTGTCATATCGTTTTTTTGCATGTAGATTTGGTACTATTTTGCATATCTGCAGAATGAATTAAATTAAATGTAGAAAAATTAGAATCAACAAATTGTTCTTGTATTTTTGGTTCAGTGAAAAATAGTCATTATCAACCTGTTTTTCGTAAGGACTCTATTCTCTTTTTAAATTCAGACGTAACCACGTTGAGAAATAATAAGAAAGCTTTCTTTTCGGTAAATGGGTAAATGAATTTTAGAAGTATTTACGTTTTATGAATATAGAGCGATTATCGGTATTATGCATTAGGCGGCACCTCTATCTGGCTATCTATATGCTGAACCGTCATAGGTACTTTCAATGACGTAGGACTGCCATATTTTTTCCTATATGGAGCCTGCCAGGGGGTCAGCCAAATTGTTGGGGGTTTGGAGGTGGCCATGCAAGATGTTTTGTGATAATCGAATGGTGCGCATAATAAACAATTAAACCGACATAACAGCGGTGCGCGTCGTATCGGCAGATATGCTCGAGTCGTTTGGGCGAGCGGCACGAATCGGCGAAGAGGGAAGGCCTTTCACTCAAAACATCCTTCCTCACATGCGATAGGAATTTTTACATCGGAAATTCGAGATCAGGATGAGTGCGTAGTGCCGCGGCAAGATTCTACCAGGAGTCGGGACAATGAGGCTTTAACATTCGTCCACGTTGTGTTTCGTCTCGTGATCGTTAGCCTTTAAACAAGTACTGTATAGTTTTGCAATGCGATACCGATCCCACCGACGACGGCACGCAAGTTGTCTTGGTGATTCTGTTCGATTCGTTTGATCGCGAACGCGGTGCACTACCCCGTCGCACTATTTTTGTCTATACGTTTTATTTACACGTATTACTCTTGTTGCGCGTGTTATTCTTCGCCAAATATTTTGGCTATCTTTGTAGCAGTTACGTAATTTCCGACGTGAGTAATTCCGGCACCATGGCCGATGATGAATTAAATGAAACTCGATTGTTTTACACCTAAGTGTCGTGCGGACGTATATACCAGCGCAAAGTTAAAGGGAATTGATTTTTAACGTTCTTCGCGTAAACGCGAGACAAGCTGGGAGCGTGCTGCCGAGTTGCTAATAACATGATATCGCGATATGTCTGGCTCTACGGTTGTAAACAAAATTAATGTTTAAACAGTGATAGTGATCTTCCATAGATATGTCTATTGGAATTTATTTCTTTAAGGTAAATGATCAATTGATCAATCTACAATTATGTCATATATCTATACATATGTACTATCTATGTGTGCATTTTTAAATACCAAGTAGAAAGACACTATTTTTTTGTTAAAGAGCGTATTTTATTTTACATAACTAATGATACACTGACTACAATTATAATTACATAAGATCGCATCTTCGTTTCAACAGATATTCCTAGTTCAGTATTTAATCAGCTCTTTCTTATGAAACTATGATGTTCTATCCCATGTATAAAAATTGTAATGGTAAATATTCTAGGATAGTCATCACATCATAATGTGGTGGTTTGAGATACTATTGAATAACACTACTGAAAATGGCAGAGGTAGTATCCAAAGATTTTGGTAAAGAAAAACCATTTCGAAAAAGAGACATGTCAGATTCACTGCAGCAGCAGTGTAATCAACCTCCTCCCGATATTATGCCAAAGGGAATCACAATCAATGGTACATACAATTTTGATAGCCTTTTGTTAGAAGAAGTTTGCCGAAATGATTAAATGAGAATTATGTTTTTAGGCATAGGAGGAAGGTTACGCCAATTAGAATCCTTTTTTATTGCTGGTCCTGTACAGCGGGAAGGAAGGATTGGCCACAGTTTCTCCATCGAGACACTTATAGATGTTTTACTTGTCTTATACGATGAATGCTGCAACTCTTCCTTACGACGTGAAAAGACTGTCTCAGATTTCATTGAATTCGGTAAATTGTGCACACATATTCATGCTCTATTGTGAACAATTTTAATTACGTATTCAAATAAAATTGTTACAGTGAAACCGGTGGCTGCCTGCATTAAAAGCTTGCAATTGGCACGGGAGGATTTTGAGATATTAAAGGTGATCGGTAGAGGTGCATTTGGTGAAGTATGTGTTGTAAGAATGCGTGGTTCGGACAAAGTGTTTGCGATGAAAATTCTGAACAAATGGGAGATGCTGAAGCGTGCGGAGACCGCATACTTCAGGGAGGAGAGGGACGTGCTGGTGTATGGTGATCGGAGATGGATCACGAATCTCCACTATGCCTTTCAAGATGACAATAATTTGGTAATTACAATAAATGCTGATAACGTTAGCTATCGGCGAGATATTTCATGTATCATATGATCGATTGTTTGCAGTACTTGGTTATGGATTATTACTGTGGCGGAGATCTATTGACCCTGCTAAGCAAATTCGAAGATCGCCTTCCCGAAGACATGGCACGTTTTTATATAGCTGAAATGGTTCTGGCCATTGGGTCCATACACGACTTGCGTTACGTACACCGTGATATCAAACCGGACAACGTTCTATTAGACGCGAACGGCCACATTAGATTAGCCGACTTCGGATCCTGTTTACGATTGTTCGAGGACGGCACCGCGCAGAGTAACGTCGCCGTTGGCACGCCAGATTATATATCACCGGAGATCTTACGGGCAATGGAAGACGGTCAAGGACAATACGGGCCTGAATGCGATTGGTGGTCCTTAGGCGTATGCATGTACGAGATGTTATATGGGGAAACACCTTTTTATGCGGAATCTCTAGTCGAAACTTACGGAAAGATTATGAATCATAAGAATTGCTTTGACTTCCCAGCAGATGATATATACGAAGTTTCCGAAGAAGCGAAAGATTTAATGAGAAAATTAATATGTAGTTCAGAATTTAGATTAGGTCAGAATGGAATTGACGATTTTAAGAAACACCCGTGGTTCGAGGGTGTGAACTGGGACACTCTTAGGGACAGTACAGCACCTTACATTCCTGAGGTATCCTCGCCAACCGACACGTCGAACTTCGACGTCGACGATACGGACGTCCGCAGTTCTGACGCTGTTCCGCCAGCAGCGAATTCTGCGTTCTCCGCGCTTCACCTACCGTTCGTTGGCTTTACTTTCACACAAGGAAGCTGTATATCGGATTTGGGCTGTTTGTCCGCCGCGACTCAGACAGACAAGCGCGTACAGATACTGGAAGAAGAGAATGCACAACTGACCCAAGCACTCGAGGAATTAAAGAAGCAACTAAGCGTGAGCCATTCTTCTGCCGGATTGTCACCAGATTCTAACAACGCGACGAGAAAGCTTCAGGATGAAATAAACACACTCACGAAGCGTAACTGCGAACTAGAATCGCAGCTGAAGTCCATGGAGATGCCCCGTGAGTTACGAAGTTTGGACAACGGCGATATGACGAAATTGCGCGAGTTAGAGAAATTGGTCCGTTCCCTTCGATCAGAGAAGGAGGAAGCTGTTAAAGATAAGTTGGATGCTCAGGAGAAGCTTAAACTGCAGGACAAAGAATTGAAGGACGCATTGACGCAGCGTAAACTAGCGATGGCCGAATACACCGAGGTCACGGATAAGTTGTCCGAACTGAGGCAACAGAAGCAGAAGTTATCTCGGCAAGTCAGGGACAAAGAAGAGGAACTGGAAGTTGTGATGCAGAAAGTTGACAGCTTGCGACACGATATTCGGAAAGCCGAGAAGTTGCGTAGGGAATTAGAGAATCGCGTCGAAGAGGCGATGGCTGAAACGAGTAAAGAGAGAAAACTGAGGGAGCGCAGCGAGGAATATTGTAAACAGATGCAGGAAGAGACAGAGAAGATTCGTCAGAGATCGATAGGAAACGATGCGGGTGCGAATCACGCGCTGGCGACGCAGGAGATTAACAGGCTAAAAGCGGAAGTGGAAAAGCTGGAGGTACAATACAACGAAAACTTGAATCAACAACAGAGCAGGTACAACGTTGAGATTCGTAGCCTCCAAGAGCAACTGCACGAAGCCGAAACTAGGAGAGACTTATTGGAGAGAGAGGTGCAATTAACGAAGGAGAAGTTAGATGCGGCGAGATTAGAGAATATTACTGATAGCGAGGAGACCATAAACGAATTGAGCAGACGTCACGAGAGAGAGAAAATTATGCTAGTCGAAGAGAACAAAAAACTTATGTTAGAACTTAGCACTGTTACTGATAGTGTTAATAGAATACAAGGCGAGAGGCGTCAGTTGGAAGAAGAGTACGAGGAATTAAGAAACAAGAAGGAAGCTATTGCACAGTGGGAAGCGCAGATTACCGAAATTATTCAGTGGGTGTCCGACGAGAAGGATGCCAGAGGATACTTGCAGGCGTTGGCTACGAAGATGACGGAGGAATTAGAATTCTTGAAACACTCTGGCGGTGTCGGCGGTGTAGGAAGCGGTTCTACGATGGCAGATAAGAACTGGCGAAATCGTAGATCGCAGAAGCTTGACAAGATGGAACTTCTGAATTTGCAAAGTTCATTACAAAGTGAGATACAAGCTAAGCAAGCGATATCCGAAGAACTCACGAAGACGCGTTCAGATTTGATTGCTGCTCAAAAGTAAGCTTCTAAAAATGAGAATCAGTTTTGTCAGTGAAAATATTATCACTCGTTAATGATAAATCATTGTGTTCTTACAGGGAATTAAGAGATTTCAGGCAACGGTTCGATACGCTCACGCACGAGATAAAACGCAAAGAAATGCAAATAAAAGAGTTGCAAGCAAGGCTTGATACAGGCGATGGATGTAAGTACAATTCATTTGATCATGTTAACAAACGAAAATCGATGAATATCTTTCGCACAAATTTTGTATCGACTATCATTGTTCAAGCCGCGACGATACACGCTATTTACGTAATTTATAAATCTTTTAATGTCTCTCGAATACTGTTTAGACGATGAATTATTCTCCAAGGACAATGTTCTGTACTATTTAAGTTCTATGTTGTGACACTCTATTTATTATATATCCTAAACGTTGAATTTTCTTAAACAATAAATTTGCATGCATATAGCAGAAATTGAATAGAATAAAAAGATTGTTANGGAATTAGAATTCTTGAAACACTCTGGCGGTGTCGGCGGTGTAGGAAGCGGTTCTACGATGGCAGATAAGAACTGGCGAAATCGTAGATCGCAGAAGCTTGACAAGATGGAACTTCTGAATTTGCAAAGTTCATTACAAAGTGAGATACAAGCTAAGCAAGCGATATCCGAAGAACTCACGAAGACGCGTTCAGATTTGATTGCTGCTCAAAAGTAAGCTTCTAAAAATGAGAATCAGTTTTGTCAGTGAAAATATTATCACTCGTTAATGATAAATCATTGTGTTCTTACAGGGAATTAAGAGATTTCAGGCAACGGTTCGATACGCTCACGCACGAGATAAAACGCAAAGAAATGCAAATAAAAGAGTTGCAAGCAAGGCTTGATACAGGCGATGGATGTAAGTACAATTCATTTGATCATGTTAACAAACGAAAATCGATGAATATCTTTCGCACAAATTTTGTATCGACTATCATTGTTCAAGCCGCGACGATACACGCTATTTACGTAATTTATAAATCTTTTAATGTCTCTCGAATACTGTTTAGACGATGAATTATTCTCCAAGGACAATGTTCTGTACTATTTAAGTTCTATGTTGTGACACTCTATTTATTATATATCCTAAACGTTGAATTTTCTTAAACAATAAATTTGCATGCACATAGCAGAAATTGAATAGAATAAAAAGATTGTTATGTGAGATTTGCAACGGGAATCATATATAGCATTCATACTTCTGTAAATATTTCAAATTAGCTTATTAACTTTTATTCTCCGATTAACACTTGGACGATTAAGATTTGTAGGAAGATGCATGAATGGCATACATGATTCTTCGTACTTGCATATTTATAGACACATTCATAGCTACGTAGTACTCCACTTTTTTTATATTAGTACTAAAATTACAAGCCATTATAATCACTTAACTATGATTTAACAAACTCTTTAATTCGAATTGAGAGAAGTAGAACTCCCGAGAAGAATAGTATCATTTATTTTATTATATTTTTTACCATTTCAATTAATGGCTTGACGTTCAATTTGTATGAATCAGTGTGTGGGTATTTTAATTATTTTTTTTTTATAATGTGAACATTTAAACTTGGTATGCAACCTTTGACCGATATTCAAATGTACCATTACGATAGAGTTACAAATATAAAAGTGCAATACACATGGATATCGTAATTATGTATGACTTAATGTAACTGAATCTTAATGAAACATAAGGCACTTGAATTTTAGAATACGACAAATTTTGTATAATGTAACACACTCAGCTACTTTTGTAATAGTCGAGAGACAGCCTCTCTCGTTAAGCACAATTTATAAATGAAGTATAAGGTATTTACAGCTACTGTGAACAATTAAGTTACCAATAATAGAGATCGTTACTATCTGGATATATATCCATCATAGTAATTCGGTTCTCCGGTACGGTATGCGATTCTGATTTCTAGACTACAAAGTGCCTCTGTTTATTGGCGTAACGAGCTGTGTCTGGGGCCTCTTGTTGCTCATCTTCAAACTGTATTTGTGACAGCTGTCCTATCCAGCAATACGTCAAGCAAATCTCCAAACATCGTTACCACCAAATCCCAACGCATCATCGTACATCAGCCGTCGTCACCCCTACCAGTAATGCGTGCTCCTCGCGTCACGACATGTCGTTTATTAACTAGATTCGTTCCCGTCAACACATTCATCAGTCAGAATGCCGACACCATCGTATCGCCACCCGGTAAATCAAGTGGCAACAGAAAGAAAAACGCGATTTTTGATTTGACTAGTCAGCTGGGTTGCTAATTACAGGACACAGTGCTATGTTTTTTTGTGATCGACGAACCACGAGTCTGGCATATGGCGAAACATCGTTAACGTTTCGTTCTCTTGGAAGAAAGCATAGTTCTGTGTTGATTTTAATGTCAATTATCCTGAAAGTCAATTACACACGTGTTTCTTGTATGTTGAAAATAATCATCCTCCCATTAAAGATAGTCTCAGTAGTCTCTCGTCGTTTTAGGTGATGGTTACCCCCTTGTTAATCTTAGTAGCCGATAATCTCACTCGATTTTGTAATTAAATTATTAACAGGTATGTTGTGTCTGAATGTTTTCGCCTCTTAGACTCCGTTTGCGAACTGATTGACTTTGGAATATTTTTTGTATTATGTGCTTGCTATTTCTGCTGGTGAACAATCATAAATCTGCATTGAATAACTGATTAGTTTTTAACACAATTTTTGTGTGGTGCAAATTGCAGTGGAGTGATTACATTAAAAAGACGTTATAGAATTTTTCTTCACTCAAAACTTTGTAGAAAGAACAGCAATAATTCTTTACTTTTAATGGAATATAAATAAAAGATGTTCTTTTTTACAATTTAACATTATTACAAAGACTTTCAACTACTTGTATCAATTTAAGTTGGTCCTCTTAATATCATCTTCGTGTATTTCAGTTTTAGAACGTCCTACATCCCAGATGTCACATTTGGAACATTTTTTGAAAGAAACTGCAAGCAGTACCCGCCACGGAAGTGCGGATAGCGTAGAAGCCGACATCGAGGATAATCGAGCACCGAGTATCTCCAGCAGTAAAAGCAACCTATCCGAACTCAGTATCGTAAGTACACATCGTTAGAAGTAATATTAATCTTATTGAAAAATTCAATTGATGCGTGTTTAATCGTAGGACCCGACATCGCCGTTATCCCACGAGTTATTGAACAAATCGTCAACGTCTCATGGACAAGCCAGTCTTCAACCGAAACCAAAATCGCACCAATTCTTAGTAAGAACATTCTCAGCCCCCACGAAATGTAATCACTGTACATCGCTAATGGTGGGCCTAACGAGGCAAGGAGTAGTGTGCGAAGTCTGCGGCTTTGCGTGTCACATGCCTTGCTGTGACAAAGTTCCACCAATGTGTCCTGTACCACACGATCAAAGTACGTCCCTATTTAAATTTGATTCAGTATCGCTCACTGTTAAATATCACTCAATCGATTATCTCTGCAGCAAAACGACCATTGGGCATCGATCCTACGCGAGGAATAGGTACAGCCTACGAGGGATACGTGAAAGTGCCAAAAATGGGTGGAGTGAAGAAGGGTTGGATTCGTCAATTTGTGGTCGTCTGCGATTTCAAGTTGTTCCTCTACGACATTTCGCCGGATCGTAATGCGTTACCATCGGTCTACGTGTCTCAAGTTCTAGATATGAGAGACGAAGAGTTTAGCGTTAGTTCTGTACGAGATTCGGACGTCATACATGCCACGAAGAAGGACATTCCGTGCATATTCAGGGTAATTGCAAATCTTTCTTTTCCGATTCCAAAGTACATTTCTTCAAATATTTAGATGCATCTTACTCTTGTTTAGATAACAACGTCTCTGTTAGAACCGCCGGGCTTAAGGAATCATACGCTAATGCTCGCGGACACGGAAAGCGAGAAAACGAAATGGGTAGTTGCTTTAAGCGAACTGCATAGAATATTAAAGAAAAATAATCTTCCTAATACAACGGTAAGTTTACTAAATAGAACGTGGTATTAAATAAATATAACGGTGTTGTTATATTGCTTTCTGCTTTACAGATTTTTAGAGCGAAAGAATTGTTAGATAATACATTGGCGCTTATTAAAAATGTGATGTCAGGAGCAATTATTGATCCAGATCGTCTAGTCATTGGCACAGAAGAGGGACTCTTCTGTTTAGATTTAGATCGTAGAGGTATGTTCCGATTCACGTGCACGGAGATAATTGTCAAAATTAACGTAACTGTTTCGTGTTTTTAGAAATTGCAAGAGTGGGAGAAGGCAAGAAAATATATTTACTGGAATATGTAACGGAAGAACAATTAATAGTAGTTTTAAGTGGAAAGCAACGTCACGTACGGCTAGTTCCGGTACGCGCGTTGGACGGAGACGAGGTCGAGTGGATTAAAGTCGCTGAAACGAAAGGATGTATAACTTTAACGACGGGCGTGGTTCGTCGCAACCCGTTAACTTATTGTTTGTGTGTTGCCATAAAAAAACAGGTGAATAATCCCTCGTCTAAAATTAATAAGCATCATATGTATTCGAGAGTTTTCAATTTCAATTTTTCCTAATATAGAATGCATCTCAAGTGATCATCTACGAAATAACGCGTACAAAGACACGTCACAAACGCATACGTGAACTGATGTTATCGTGTCACGCACAAACTTTACAAATCCTGTCTGAAGGCCGGTTTTGCGTCGGATACCCTTCTGGATTTTCTATCTACAGCATTTTAGGAGACCATCACCCTATTTGTAATTAAATGTTATATGAAACAAACCCGGCGAATGTATTCTGATGACTCATATTACCTCCTTTGCGTTTTAGCATTGGTCCATTCTGATAATACGCT
The DNA here is from genome assembly GCA_019453355.1 of Ceratina japonica. Lineage (NCBI taxonomy): Eukaryota > Metazoa > Arthropoda > Insecta > Hymenoptera > Apidae > Ceratina > Ceratina japonica. The sequence continues at coordinate 55,522 of SMSR01016138.1, read as the reverse complement.
CCTAGCTTTTCTCACGTACAGTGCTGTGGATGCTCTGCGTTGCATCGAATTGCCGCGCGGCGAATTCTTGTTAGTCTTCCATACGTTGGCAGTTTATGTGGACAGCCAAGGCCGAAAGAGTAGAGATCGCGAAATTATGTATCCGGCTGTCCCAACGGCAGTCAGTAAGTATATACTCCAGAACACTGTGCACGATATATTAGAAACGAGATTAAATTTAATCGTTATTCTTATTACAGGCTATTGCGAGGGTTATTTACTAGTTTATAGCGGAACTCACATCGACGTGTTCGACTGCGCGACCGGAGACTGGTTACAAACACTTAACGTAAAACGAGCGCGACCACTAAACACTTCAGGTTCCCTGACGTCTTGCATCATCAACGATATGCCACACGTTATTTTCCTGAGCAATTTACATCAACGTTAGTGCATTAATATGCTTCGTTATGAACGATTAATAATCATTATTTGATCTATATGGACTGATTCAATAGGAGAACAATTGAACTTGACACCGGTAGACGCAAGCGGTAGACAAATGACGAGACCACGGAGAAGATTTTCACTGAGAGAAGGTAATAGGGCAGTTCGTCCTACCGACAGACGTTCAAAGATGATTTCCGCTCCAACGAACTTCAATCACGTCAGTCACATGGGCCCAGATAACGGAATACAGGTAAGTCGTTATCATTATTATCACTGTGATAACTATCAGTTTCTTGTATAAATGTTTTACGTTCTACTGTAGATTCAACGACTATTAGATCTGCCTACTACACTCGAAACAGCTGACCAGCAGCACAGCGGTCATCATAGTAGCTCCCATCTTCACAGCAGCCAACAAAGAGTAAGAATAAGATTCATTTGTACTTAACAATTTTAAGATTCATTTGTACGTACAATTTTTTTAAGGGTGTTTTAACGAATAGAACGATATTTTCTTCTATAGTTATATAGTCCAGCGATTCAGGCGTCGACTAAGCCAGCGCCACTGCCTCCCAGACATCCGCCTTCCGATACGCGTCGCCTTAGTTCTCATATATCTAGAAACTCGGGATATTCTCCGCATAACGGTGTGTACTAGATCATGTCGCGGAGAAGATTTCTCCTTTTCGCAAGTATTGCTTCTCGCTTCATAGATACTTGTTTTTAGGTTCAACGTCGTCGCGCAGAGGACCTGCACCTCCACGACCAACCGCGACTCCACCCTCGTTACCTCGAACCCCCGTGGACCAAGTCGATTCGGAATCTGTGCATCTGCGATCGCACACTCCGCTGTCCCTCGGTAGCATCGCATCTTTACACGACAAGGTATTTATTCGTTTACTTCATTCTTTATTAAACTGGATTAATCAGTCGAGGAAGAACGTGGACGTAGGACATTTTTACATGTGTGCAAATGCGTATACGCGTAAAATTTTCCGTCAATATAGGAACACACCTCTGGCGGAAGTCCTAGACATTCAATAGCTTCGAACAACAGTTCAAATCCATCGACGCCTCCGAGTCCCGCTCATGATCACGGCTCATCCTCATACGATTCATAAGTATTAAATTATCACTTCTTATAATATTGAAGAGTTACTGTAATCGTATGCATTACCTGAAAGATAGGATTACAGTATCTGTAGTAATGTCCCGACGCGAATTTTAATTTATAACTGGAAAGTTATCGCACTCGTATCTTTTTTTTTGTGCAATACATTTCCGTAATATCGTGCATTATATTGATTTAGCAAAAAAGCATAATACTCGCATCGAGCGTACGAATGAATTCTAAGGGAAAGTCGCACGGTTTATGTTTTAATTAAGGTCGATAAAACTGTTCGGTGAACGTGTTAAGATTAATTTTAACGTCGCAATAACTTTCTGGTCTTCAACAACTTATGCATAATAAGTTACAATGCTTAACAAGGCAATTTTACATAGTTAATGTAATCGTAAATTATTGTAAATAATTTATATGTTTGAAAATCATTGAGACAGCGTCGCGATGCNTAGAAGCCGACATCGAGGATAATCGAGCACCGAGTATCTCCAGCAGTAAAAGCAACCTATCCGAACTCAGTATCGTAAGTACACATCGTTAGAAGTAATATTAATCTTATTGAAAAATTCAATTGATGCGTGTTTAATCGTAGGACCCGACATCGCCGTTATCCCACGAGTTATTGAACAAATCGTCAACGTCTCATGGACAAGCCAGTCTTCAACCGAAACCAAAATCGCACCAATTCTTAGTAAGAACATTCTCAGCCCCCACGAAATGTAATCACTGTACATCGCTAATGGTGGGCCTAACGAGGCAAGGAGTAGTGTGCGAAGTCTGCGGCTTTGCGTGTCACATGCCTTGCTGTGACAAAGTTCCACCAATGTGTCCTGTACCACACGATCAAAGTACGTCCCTATTTAAATTTGATTCAGTATCGCTCACTGTTAAATATCACTCAATCGATTATCTCTGCAGCAAAACGACCATTGGGCATCGATCCTACGCGAGGAATAGGTACAGCCTACGAGGGATACGTGAAAGTGCCAAAAATGGGTGGAGTGAAGAAGGGTTGGATTCGTCAATTTGTGGTCGTCTGCGATTTCAAGTTGTTCCTCTACGACATTTCGCCGGATCGTAATGCGTTACCATCGGTCTACGTGTCTCAAGTTCTAGATATGAGAGACGAAGAGTTTAGCGTTAGTTCTGTACGAGATTCGGACGTCATACATGCCACGAAGAAGGACATTCCGTGCATATTCAGGGTAATTGCAAATCTTTCTTTTCCGATTCCAAAGTACATTTCTTCAAATATTTAGATGCATCTTACCCTTGTTTAGATAACAACGTCTCTGTTAGAACCGCCGGGCTTAAGGAATCATACGCTAATGCTCGCGGACACGGAAAGCGAGAAAACGAAATGGGTAGTTGCTTTAAGCGAACTGCATAGAATATTAAAGAAAAATAATCTTCCTAATACAACGGTAAGTTTACTAAATAGAACGTGGTATTAAATAAATATAACGGTGTTGTTATATTGCTTTCTGCTTTACAGATTTTTAGAGCGAAAGAATTGTTAGATAATACATTGGCGCTTATTAAAAATGTGATGTCAGGAGCAATTATTGATCCAGATCGTCTAGTCATTGGCACAGAAGAGGGACTCTTCTGTTTAGATTTAGATCGTAGAGGTATGTTCCGATTCACGTGCACGGAGATAATTGTCAAAATTAACGTAACTGTTTCGTGTTTTTAGAAATTGCAAGAGTGGGAGAAGGCAAGAAAATATATTTACTGGAATATGTAACGGAAGAACAATTAATAGTAGTTTTAAGTGGAAAGCAACGTCACGTACGGCTAGTTCCGGTACGCGCGTTGGACGGAGACGAGGTCGAGTGGATTAAAGTCGCTGAAACGAAAGGATGTATAACTTTAACGACGGGCGTGGTTCGTCGCAACCCGTTAACTTATTGTTTGTGTGTTGCCATAAAAAAACAGGTGAATAATCCCTCGTCTAAAATTAATAAGCATCATATGTATTCGAGAGTTTTCAATTTCAATTTTTCCTAATATAGAATGCATCTCAAGTGATCATCTACGAAATAACGCGTACAAAGACACGTCACAAACGCATACGTGAACTGATGTTATCGTGTCACGCACAAACTTTACAAATCCTGTCTGAAGGCCGGTTTTGCGTCGGATACCCTTCTGGATTTTCTATCTACAGCATTTTAGGAGACCATCACCCTATTTGTAATTAAATGTTATATGAAACAAACCCGGCGAATGTATTCTGATGACTCATATTACCTCCTTTGCGTTTTAGCATTGGTCCATTCTGATAATACGCTCCTAGCTTTTCTCACGTACAGTGCTGTGGATGCTCTGCGTTGCATCGAATTGCCGCGCGGCGAATTCTTGTTAGTCTTCCATACGTTGGCAGTTTATGTGGACAGCCAAGGCCGAAAGAGTAGAGATCGCGAAATTATGTATCCGGCTGTCCCAACGGCAGTCAGTAAGTATATACTCCAGAACACTGTGCACGATATATTAGAAACGAGATTAAATTTAATCGTTATTCTTATTACAGGCTACTGCGAGGGTTATTTACTAGTTTATAGCGGAACTCACATCGACGTGTTCGACTGCGCGACCGGAGACTGGTTACAAACACTTAACGTAAAACGAGCGCGACCACTAAACACTTCAGGTTCCCTGACATCTTGCATCATCAACGATATGCCACACGTTATTTTCCTGAGCAATTTACATCAACGTTAGTGCATTAATATGCTTCGTTATGAACGATTAATAATCATTATTTGATCTATATGGACTGATTCAATAGGAGAACAATTGAACTTGACACCGGTAGACGCAAGCGGTAGACAAATGACGAGACCACGGAGAAGATTTTCACTGAGAGAAGGTAATAGGGCAGTTCGTCCTACCGACAGACGTTCAAAGATGATTTCCGCTCCAACGAACTTCAATCACGTCAGTCACATGGGCCCAGATAACGGAATACAGGTAAGTCGTTATCATTATTATCACTGTGATAACTATCAGTTTCTTGTATAAATGTTTTACGTTCTACTGTAGATTCAACGACTATTAGATCTGCCTACTACACTCGAAACAGCTGACCAGCAGCACAGCGGTCATCATAGTAGCTCCCATCTTCACAGCAGCCAACAAAGAGTAAGAATAAGATTCATTTGTACTTAACAATTTTAAGATTCATTTGTACGTACAATTTTTTTAAGGGTGTTTTAACGAATAGAACGATATTTTCTTCTATAGTTATATAGTCCAGCGATTCAGGCGTCGACTAAGCCAGCGCCACTGCCTCCCAGACATCCGCCTTCCGATACGCGTCGCCTTAGTTCTCATATATCTAGAAACTCGGGATATTCTCCGCATAACGGTGTGTACTAGATCATGTCGCGGAGAAGATTTCTCCTTTTCGCAAGTATTGCTTCTCGCTTCATAGATACTTGTTTTTAGGTTCAACGTCGTCGCGCAGAGGACCTGCACCTCCACGACCAACCGCGACTCCACCCTCGTTACCTCGAACCCCCGTGGACCAAGTCGATTCGGAATCTGTGCATCTGCGATCGCACACTCCGCTGTCCCTCGGTAGCATCGCATCTTTACACGACAAGGTATTTATTCGTTTACTTCATTCTTTATTAAACTGGATTAATCAGTCGAGGAAGAACGTGGACGTAGGACATTTTTACATGTGTGCAAATGCGTATACGCGTAAAATTTTCCGTCAATATAGGAACACACCTCTGGCGGAAGTCCTAGACATTCAATAGCTTCGAACAACAGTTCAAATCCATCGACGCCTCCGAGTCCCGCTCATGATCACGGCTCATCCTCATACGATTCATAAGTATTAAATTATCACTTCTTATAATATTGAAGAGTTACTGTAATCGTATGCATTACCTGAAAGATAGGATTACAGTATCTGTAGTAATGTCCCGACGCGAATTTTAATTTATAACTGGAAAGTTATCGCACTCGTATCTTTTTTTTTGTGCAATACATTTCCGTAATATCGTGCATTATATTGATTTAGCAAAAAAGCATAATACTCGCATCGAGCGTACGAATGAATTCTAAGGGAAAGTCGCACGGTTTATGTTTTAATTAAGGTCGATAAAACTGTTCGGTGAACGTGTTAAGATTAATTTTAACGTCGCAATAACTTTCTGGTCTTCAACAACTTATGCATAATAAGTTACAATGCTTAACAAGGCAATTTTACATAGTTAATGTAATCGTAAATTATTGTAAATAATTTATATGTTTGAAAATCATTGAGACAGCGTCGCGATGCCATATATTACCGAAGTAGTAGGTGTCGTTTATGTTTTTTTTAATCAGTTCTAACGTGGACACTCTGCATAATTATCGTTTTAACTGCGATTAACTACTGTTAAGTTAATAACAAAAAAAAAATCGAAATCACAGTCAAATTATCTAGCAATAAAAGAATCTAATCTAATAATCAATCGTACCTACATCTGAATCAAGGTACGACGGAGATAGTTTCAAGTAAATTATATAGAATTAATCATCGTTGACGAAAAAGAAAAACAAATTCGGAGGAGGTGAATCGATCTAATGCCTTATGACTAAATCATTTTCTATTGCAAGTCATAATGCAATGAGATGCACCGTACGTATTATTCATCGTGTGAATAGTAGGAAATAATCGTGCAATCGTGTGGGAAGCTCCAGCTAAAGCGGATAGTCATTAAATGAGGCGACTTAACAGTTTTACACGACGCATAATTATTATATACTTGCTACAGGCAAAGAACTATGTTGAACATTGGTTTGTCCTTACTGCAACGAAAGCTGATTTCAACCCCCTTTAGAAACATACTAATTTCCGAGGCGATAAGTGTCATTATCAGAAGTTCGATTCACTTTTTTTAACAGACAAACGTGTCTGAAATTTGATCATCAGAGATGTTAGCAATAGCAATGCATAATATTAATAACTGAGGACAGACATCAGAGTGAAACGAATAACGAATTATTGTTGTTTAATTTAAACGGTGAAATCCTGAATTTTTTTAATCACAGTTTGATGACAAGGCTATAAACGTTACGCGACATACTACATCTTTATTACTTTTATATTAAAACGAATCGAAAACCAGATGAATTAAAAAAACACTGATACTAACGAATTACACTAACATCGTAGGAAGAAGTAATAGTTGGACGACTAATTAGTTACATTCGTTTCTTTTATAGATATATATAAGACTAGGAGAAAAATAAAATTACAACAAAGATAGGAACGCGATAACGGGTTTTATATATGTTTTAATGTATAAAATATATACATTTTTCATGTACATTTATAAAAATTTGCTAACTACGCTAAATGGAGGAAGAAAAAAAAAAAGAGTTGGTAGAAGGAAGATAACTATCTCAGGATTCTATGCCAGTAGTCGAATTACGTGGAATAATATTTACCGATCAAGAATCCCGAGCTGCTCCACTATTTATAAAAAATGTTTATAAAAGTACCTTCATTTAAATACATCAGAACAGCCACAGCAGTATCGATACGACTTTTGAGTACACGTAGAAAAACCTCTGTATCTAAGCTTGCATTTAAATTTGCATATATTTATAACGGGGAGAAGTTTAAATGAATCCCACGAAGTGTTTGCGGACTATCAGAAACGCTAAACATCGGGCAAATTCATTTCGCGAAAAATCCAAGTTCCAACTCTTTAATAAAAGATTACTCGTTGAGATAAACGTAAAGTTATCGTAAGTTAACTGTAACGCGCGTATATTACCAAAAATGAAACGTCTTCGTCGCATTTGTGTAATAGTAAGAGACATGGGGATATAATTATAAATAAAATATATATCGGCAATAGGTTTGACATTCTTGTATTTAAAAAAGTATAGAAGAAACCGTTAATAGAAGAAAAGAGTGTTAATGTTATCGAACGAAGGAAATGTAATAGTACAGGTATCGCTGTCCCGTACCGAAATAAAGCGAAGTTGAGGAAAGGAGGACGAGTTCTAGAACCACTCTAGAATATATCATCACATGTTTATAAAAAAAAAGTGTAGCGACGTATGTGTTAATTGTACTTACCAACGGGATTCAGTGATTTGCCTATTATAATCGCAATTGTTACTTAAGGGTTCTAAAATCAAAGACGCGCCTGTTTGTCTTATTACGTTGCCTTGTATCCGACACCTAATTATATAGCGTTTATTCGTCTACCGATAGAACGTGTACGAAGAAATAGTCATCATATCTGTATAGCGTTGATTTTATACAATTTTTGTAAATAATTCAATTCCTAAATAAGCTCGCGACTTTGAATTGATTTTAGACCCTTCGAGCCGTACGTTTCTCTGTGTTCTTTCTTTCCTTGGTATTAAATTATTACGAGGCATTGAAATTCTGTGTAACATCGTTTAACAACGTGTAAAAAAAACACTGCGCTATAATTATTGCTTCTTTTGTACGCGTAATCAAAAAAATGTACGACCGTACGTTTGCATATACATATATATTTATATATAGGTTGTACGATTCGATAGTTTACTTTTTTACGAGTTGTTAGAATATTTTACGTAACAATTAATAATGATTTATGTATCCCATTGGTGTTAGAGCCAGTGCATGTAATGACCTGATTATTAATCATTTTTTTTCTTTTCTAGCAACTTAGTTTAGCGCATTCTATATTACGAACTTATTTATAAACTAATATGTGCATTATTTACGATATTTATTAAAAGCAATTGCAAGCAACCATTTGCATTTTGAACGATGAATTGTAAATTATTGAAAGCGCGTTATTATTATCATTATTATAATAATGAAGAAACCAAACTTTTTCGTTTGTAAGATTTTCTCACGGACGGTTCGCTTTCTCGTGTAGATCTTGTAATATTTATATCTTTCGTCCTACATTTTGTTCCCTCAGAAAATCTACTCGAACAGTGAAAGAAAAAGCTCGAATTCGTTGTTACACTGAAGTAATTTAATTTCCTTGTGTAAAAGAAATATATTAATAAATTTGATATGTGAGTATAGTAAATTTATTAATTGACACTAGCTTAGGTTTCTAGGAGCGATTTCGATCGACAACACGGAACAATAGCTGGTAGAATATTTATTATTTAAAAAGAAATCGTTAACAATAAGACGAAACAACAAACTGAGTATCGTTCATAAAAAAGATACGCAAGCATTTGTACTTATACTGTATATTGTGCTTTGTATACTTTATTATTTCATTACGCTATACTCATTTTCCCATAAATAAGTATAATTACAATTGTCAAGTAAGGAGTATAAAACAATGTATAGTTTGTTCTATCAGATTGATCGACGATCAATTAATTCTAACATCTCTTCCCCGCGAATCTAATACACGTTAAAATCCTCGGGAACATGCCGTTTAAAAGAACACAAGTTCAGATTTAGATTAAACAATATCGACAATATAAACTTCTGTTGGGACTTCGCAGTACAATAACAAAACTGTTATACCGAACGTTTTTACAAATAATCCATTATTCACGTTCAATAAAAATTATTCACATGTGTACGTTTAACATAATATATTTGACTGGTAACTTATGAACGTTTGAGTTTTGTGTAACATGCGTGAGAGAGAGAGTTCCTAATATTATTTTCATCGAGACTCCGAATCAACAGAACGTTGGAATTGGCACTAATTATCGCGTTAATTTTTAGAAATATGAAACGAGCAACAGAATTCTTTTTTTTTTATCTATTCATATATTATTCAAATTTATGAATTCTTTTTGTTTAACATGTAACATTATAAACTTGATGTCAACAACAGTTTTAGTAACATTAGTAATATTTTGTATACCATGAATATTTGAAAAGAACTCTTAGAATTCTCTCTAAGCTTTGAAACGATCAGAAGCCGAAAGCTTTGAAATTATAATATATAGTTTTACATGTAATTCTATGTCGTGCAAAATCCTGAAGCACCTCTGCGGAATGTTATATCCATGCGGTGCAAGATCGTTGATTCGATATTTTAATTACAAAATTATAAATGTCTTACTCCCGTTCGAGAGGTGTGCTAGCAAAAACATATGTTCATTAAATTATAATTGGATTATTTACCATATCAATATTAAATTCATTCTTCATTTAAACTTCCTAAGGGTATTAATGGCAGCTGTACAGAGAGGTGTCGCATGTATATATAAAGTAGAAATGATAATCTTTAAGCTAACCAGCTTCGACGAACGCGTTTAAAATCAGGTTTAAATGAACATCGTGAATAATTTAAATATAAATACTAATTCCCGCGAATACGAAAACGATTATAGGTAAATAAATTCTTACAGACATATTTTTTGTGACCGCTAAATAAATTACGTTCCAGTCTCTTCACACCTTTGATTTATACGAAATTATCTTCTATATTAATTTACGTATTTACTCATCGATTTTGACTGCGTAATACAATAAAGAACTCACGACATTTTATACTGGCGTCCAAAATCGAGGAAACGACACGTTGCAAGAAAGGCATTCTCCCAGTATGATTAAATCACCAGTGGAATTCAGGAGTACAATTTATTTAAATTTGTACCTCGTTTTGACGGTTTTGTTTCTCGGATTCCTCGCGATCCTGGCGATAATACGTAGTTTAATGTCATGATAAACTTCCTTTGCGCGTAAACTCTCTAAAAGGTGTATCTCCTACGACAATCTAATCCGTAACTCCGTCCGTATTCACACTCGAACTCTCCCCGTTTCGTCACATTGGCCGAATGTTACAATGAAGTATCGGAAGACGTACTTTCGGTTGGTGTACTTTCGTGGCTGGCTTGGATCAATGAATATTGCAGCGCGTCCGGTGTCAACCACTCTTTTGGTAGGCAACGTTGAAGGAATGGTACACAAGAACTGAAATACGCAAGGCGATTTACCCAACCCGGGATTTCTTGACCACATAAAATCTGTAATATAAGTAGTAAGTATTAAAAATACACATCATACGACGTACAACGGTACTGTGTGTATGCTTAGTGTAGATACCATTGTAAGTTGACTACTAAAATGGTTGCAATTCTTGTTCATTAAATGGTAACGATCGCCCCTAAAATCTTTTCCTAATTCGGCAACAATTCTGCATACATCTTCTTCCGTGAAATCTGTATACCCAATGTGTACTGATTGCCTATATCTAAATTGCTCCCCTAACTCCTCAGCGACTCTTGGTGTTATTTCAAAAATTCCAGAGATCGGTTTCGAATGCCCTCCATATGCGTATTCTATGAAAGAGTAATATCACACATTACCGACCCTTTCTAAAACAATCTGTAAATTTCTTCACGATTGTACCTGTTCCATAAATTTCAACTCCTGAATGAAATACACCCAATCCAATTGGTGTAGTATATTCATTTATCCAATACTGAAAGAAATAAGTGATTTATTTAAATGGAACGTGAACAAAAACAGAGAAAGAGAAGAAGCAAACCAGTATTCTTACCATGTCGTAAACGTTAAGAATTATTGGCTCTCTGGCCATTTTTGGTAACAATTCTTCGTTGTCCTGTGAATGGCCCAGGCAACTGGGGAAGGACAGATTGCAGCTAAGACCTGATGAAAACATCATACAGATACCTGTACACGAAGAGACGAACAGCGGCACTACCTATGTTCCAACGCACCTAATAAGCAAATACGTATGCTATATACTCGAATCTACACTAAGCAAGTAGCTACAAAAATAAAAGAGAAAAGATAGTCACTGCTTAACTTTGCATCTGATTATTTCGATTATTCATATGGTTATACAAATGAGGTAGATTATGTTTCATAGCGCATTGAACTAGGGATTAAAAAATTACATGTTAACGATAGATAATTGCATGCTGTTTATTTCAAATCATGTTAGAACACGTAGCAACGAAAGTTTTCTAATAACGATACAGCAACTCGTGTAAACTTAATGCTATTGTAGTCGACGAATAGTAAGGTAAAGGGTTAAAATCCTTATAAATAATATTATGAATCCAGTTGATTAGACTCTGTAAACGCAAGCAAAACTGAAATGCATGGTACTCGAGATACTGGAAAATGTTTATTCGAAACGTAATGGGACAATGAGTAAGGAGCTAAGAACGAATACATTTCACAATAAAAGAAAAAATATGTGACATGAATCATCAGGTCAAAGGTTTTGCTAAACGAGAAGTATTAAGATGAATTCTATTACCTAAGGGATTCAGATTTCAGCACAACCACATTTCTCCACAGTCCGCGTAAAAAATCACGACAGTCGATCAAACTTCAAATTTTTGTGGAAAGATTGTTGATATTAAACAATGCATGTAGGCATTATATAGATCTCACTCGAGTGGTTCACCGAACTTGTTTCAATTTATTACGTCTGAATTCCTCGTCAAACTCTCATGAATAATTAATAATTATGAAGTTAACATTCGGAATTGCTGAAAATTACTTGCAAATAGTATACTGCATACATTGTGTGAGTGAGAATGTGTCTTCTCACTTGAAGTATGCTAAATGATGGACGAAAAGCTTCTCCGAGCCCGAGCTTTTGCCGAGCTTTCAACTTTCAACCAGAGATGAGGAGGGAGATTGCTATACGAGTCTGTTCCAAGCCGATTTTTGACTGTCAGAAACTACCGCTTCTGACTTCTGACGGCGAATGTGCAAACCGTATTCGTATCGAACGTGACACCATCTAGCTGACTGAAGTCGCGAACTAAGCGTTCTAGATTTACGATTAAAGAGAAATAATTTTCCTGACAAGATTCAGTCCCGATTTGGATTTTTATCTATCTACAACCGTACTCGTTAACATATAACATATTATCTTAATGAAACTTCGGGGACATTTAGAGAAGCCCTTTTTAAATATTGAAATGAAAAGAATTCCTTCTACTGCATTTGAAACAAAGAATGGAAGGAACACGTAGGACTGTCAAAATAGTATAATGTATTTCTTATAAACAATTTTTACAATTATTTATTATAATGTCCTAAGAAAATATGTGCATTATTTATATAGGCATGTCAAAACATTAAACACAATTTTAAATAAACATTAATTGTCCTTTATAAAAATCGTTCGCAATTAAAGGTATTTTAATCGTAGAGCTCACTGCTTATTGACATTGCGTGAATATTGATATAATAAGTTGCAAAAATATTTGTCTGTTACAAAACAGAATCTAAACTACATCGTCCTTAATAGTTAAAACGTATTTGTACCTACGTAAATGTGTAATGTACAATCATAAATATAGTAAACTCTAGCTAAATACATCGCTTATAAATAAAAATCGTATCTTACGATTTGAAGCACACAACAACTCTGTGGATCAATATATTCACATTTATTTTAAATCGTGAATATAGATCGATCCAAGAACAAAATGAGAAATATGTGTGCCTTAGAGTACAGCAATACGAAGTATTTTTAAGTATCAAACATAACTTTTTAACTAGCCTGAATAGAGTCTGTACTGTGATACTACAAATATAAAAATACAAAAACAATTCATAACTGCTGAGACATAAGTAACTAAATTATCCAAGTAATCGTAAATCGCTCGTAGTAACAGGCAACTATGTTTAATGTGTCAATTACGAACAGTCTGAATGGAAAGTTTGTGACAACATTTTAGTTTAAACACTTCTACTACTGTTTTACATATAAATTCGTACATCTAATTATTAGTCAAGTAACTACGTATCGTAATCTTCGTCCAGATTGGCAGTATGAGCAAAATTTGATGTTGGTTGATTGTTCGTATTTACACCTGATGCATTTGTACTTAAGTTCATAGGATTAACTTCTGTATAAAAGTTAGGTTGACTAATTTGAAATGATGGGGGCACAGAAATTTGAAACTTTGGAACCTGAGGTACCGTCGTCATTTCGTCAACAGCAGCACCTGAATTACATATTGCTGCTCCATCATTGTCTTTTAAATTTTTCTCTCTTATGTTCCCCTCGTTGACTGTTTGTGGTTTTGGAACTCTATGAAATGTAACGTAATGAAAATTCTGAAATGCAGAATAACATATAATACTTACTCTGCTGGATAACGCATCACAGACACATTTGGGACATTCGTATTTATTGGAGCAGGTGTCAATGGTGGCGTAGGTACATCTTCGTCAGGACCCGACACATCTGGTAAAGATTTAACTAAATCTTTCAGAAAGTCAAACCGACTTTCTGACAAAATACACTGCTTCCTAAGTAGAAATGTATGATCCAATAAAGTATGTCAAAACTTAACATATATAAACATGCTTGAGAACTATTATACTTCTTATACTTACATATGAGATGGACTCAGCGTCTTAGCATTTTTGGCACATGTTATTTCCATTGCTTTCGTAAGTAAGGAATGTACAAACAGCTCTAATGTTCTAGGTATAAAAAAAGTTAAGGAACGTATTTATGAAATAAATAAGCCTGATTTAAAAAATAGTACCGTCATGTGAACTGTCATTTGAAAAGGATATAAATTATGATCGGCACTGCTTGTGCGACTTTCCCAACTTCTTCATCGGTTTGCATAATCTTTTTTATTCTGCCCTAAAAGTATTGAAAATAAGAACAGGTTACAAATGTACAATAATAACTGAATAAATTGTGTACAATTATTTTTTTGATTTCATATCTCAATGCGGTTTAAAAATGAGTAAATTACATCATTTTCGTAAATATTACGAGGGTGTACGATATAGCTGATGTTTAATATTTTTCAATGAGAAATCATTGCGAACTGTACAAGAGTATTTTAATAATACTCACCGCTGG
>SMSR01016138.1:9077-32084 GCA_019453355.1 Ceratina japonica | reverse complement strand
TATCACAAATAATATATTATTACAATAAATTATCTATTGTGCATTTAATTACTTCTCGTTTCATCTACTTTTCACTCTGCAATAAACCCGTCTGTCAAGAAGGGATCATTTCGAGCCCGGATGTTCAAACAGTTGAATGAATTTGTATTAGTACCTGAAGGAAGAAGTACGGAGGTAGTGGAAAAGCTGGATGCGTTAATCCCCGCGATATCGTTTAAATTGCAACTCCGCGGGATCCCGAATCCGGAAGCAGAGAAATTCGCGGATTTTACATCGTTAAACCTTTCCTTAATAGGGAAAGTTAAATCCGTTCGCATTCGACCCGTTCGTTAGCCGGAGCAATAATAATTTCACGTAGCGGAGCTTTAAATTTTCGCGTTGGTAAAGGATTGACGCCCCGGGCAGTTCCGAAATTTCGAATTATCGTTGCTGTTTGTACACCGATACTCCGCCGTCGAGTTGTACCGCGTTTTCCTCCGTTCTGTATCGCTGATCCGCCGTAACAATGACAAAACTATTCGTCGTTAGCAAATTATCGATTCACAGTCAACGTGTTCTTGTAAAATTGACAACGATTCGCGGTATTAATTCACGATACTCCCGAATACATTATGGATAAAATAATATAGAATAATTTAATTTAGTTTGATTAATGTATCCTCAATTATTAAATCATGAAAGTATCTGTTTAACAAGCTGTCTCTGGAATTTAACTGCGAACTGGGACAGTTGTCAATAAATATGCAGATGACGAAGAGGAATGTAAATGACTGCAATTCTTGTGTTCTTATAATTCTTTTACAAAGGGTGGAAGCTGTTCTCTTCTCTGTAGTCAGTGCGCTACGAGTTTCCTATGCAAAGAAGGGTGCGTAGTTACGTGAACATGCATAAATGAAGAGGTTCTTTACTCTCATAACGCAGGCTCCCAAACACAAGAGAGATTCCAGTACATATATGTACATACGTAGCACATATAAAGCAAGACTTTGCAGATTTTATTTTAAATAACCAAAGATTTAACAACAACGGTTTTATCTGACGTGTATAAATTTGTCGGCCAGATTAATCTGCATATCCTCTCGGTTTTGAACGATTTCATGCGAAATTTCAAGAGCTGTGCGAGAATCGTGTTTCTCGTATTTTTAGTATTCAGCCGTTCTAATGTAGGCGCAAGAATTGTTGGCGGCACGCGTTCTAAATGATCGAAGGGTGTAACGTTGGACGTCTATTTATGCTGCCGTCAACTGTACAGCGGAATGGCAAAGTGCATTTTGGCAGCGCACACGCGCCGTATAAAATATCGTCACGCTCCTCGTACATTCGGGTTAGCGTTCCGCGGTGGTATCTTGTTGTTTTAAAAATGGTCGTCGTCACGGCGAATATGGAAAAACGTAAAAACTAGCCGGAGTGCATTTTTATTCCGGCTTTCTCTGACTGTCGCCCGTGAGCCTAAGAAACGACCTAAAACCGCACTTCTAAATTCATATTGATGGACAAAAGCAAGTTTGCATCGCTGACTACAACTTCAAGTTTACACCCGGCATTTTCTTTTACGTTCCATGAGTACCTGTCCGGTTCTCAAATAATAAAGATGGGAATCGGCAAGGATATTGAATCCAGATAGACTTTTATGATCGTCATGAGATGTAGAAATTAATTTACCAACAATTGGAAACAATTTGCAGCAAACTCAAAGATTGCTATAATACTTCTTACCCTAATTGAATAATTAGTTGTCCTACAGACTTTCATGATCGTCATGAGATGAGGAGTTAATTTACCAAAAGTTGGAAACAATTTACAAATTCAAAGAATGCTACAATACTTATCCTAATTGAATAATTAGTTATCCTACATTTAACGCCATGAGCACTCACAAAGCGCATAATATTGCTGCATTTCGTGATTTCGTCAATAAATTTGTCGCAAATTTATTGGACGTCGTCTATCAGGTTTCTGGCAAATTCAAGATTGAACAGCAGCTTTTCTCTTTAAACCGTCAATGAGAATATATTCGCGGCGCAGTCCGGTTCAACATCTGCCACATTTGAAACACTTCCAAGTACACTTTCGAACGAGCCTCGATATCGTCCTCGTCCCGGCGATCGTTACGTTACGTTACGGAAAACGGTAGACTTAAAAGACGATTCGAAACGATTCCAACTCGATCGAGCTTCCCTCGCATTGAGCCAGTTCTGTTTGATTATAGCGCGCGAAGGACGGGGGGCATCGCAGAGGTATTCGCAATATTCTAAGCGATATCAACACGGGGCCATTGTACGAGTCGAATGATTCCATTGAAGGCTGTCGATGCCGCGTCTCGATCACTGCCATACATCACCCTCGGCCGCGCCCCCGTGGATCGCGCAAGCTCAATGGACCGCGATACACTTTCGCCTCGGCACGTAACCGCGACGCGACGATGATAAGCTCTCCTTTCCGCGACGAACGATATTTATCGCCGGCTTATACATCAACCATTCAATTCGCTGGTCCCTTGCGATGATCGATCGTCACCCCATTCTTCTTCACGCCGGTTGACTTTCGATTGTATTTAACCCGATTTTTATGCCCGCTCGGCTATTCTTCATTCCGACGCCGCTATCTTCGTAAACGCGAATCGTGCCTCGTCGAACGTCGCCGTGACGGATGACCGAACGCTTATTTGAAAACTTCCGTAAACTATTATTTACTTATTATTGATGAGCCATTCACGTGCAGTTACAATTCTCCCAGTGATAAATTGTTCTCAGAAGTTAAAACTGATTTTCTCAAAAATGTTTATTTCTATAGATTGGAGGAAGTTGCGATAGAACGAAACGTACAGTAAATGAAAATGTTGGGTTGGCAACTGAGTGAATGCGGATTTTATATAAGAAATCTATTGACAAAACCCGGAATTATTTAGTTGCCAACCCAACATTACTTCTGTATTTGAATTGAAAGGAAGAGAGATTTAGTGAATGATCTTTTTTTACTCACATTTCAACGCGTTCAACCTTGACACCCCAAGGGTCCGTGGCCTCGTCCAGGGACGTTTGCATAGTATGCGAGATATTTTCACGTTCGGAGAGAACCTCGGCCAAATTTCTCGTTCCCAACACAGTTCTCAAAGTGCTGGCAGCCAACAATCGCGTAGAATGACTGAAACAGTACAAATTCGTTTGTACTCAATAAAAATCAGAATTTTACTCCATATTTCATGTAAATCTCGTTCCGTTTAAAATCTGGATGTAGGAAATTAGCACGTTTCATAATAATTAGTACCGGGAATTTTATCAGATTGTGTGCCGGGAAGACATGAATGCGCATATGACTTTAATTATACCCGTCGTCTTTGCCATAATTGAACATCAGCTCGCTTGTGGTCTAGTTAATTAAACGTCGCCTCGCGTCGGCCGACTGTCAGGTGGTTAAAAATTTGCGAATGCAGACGGGAACGCGGCGTTGGTCAGCGCAAAGACCGCTGATGAATCCGATTTTTATGACAACATTTTTATCCGCCGGTATCTGGTTCCCATTTATGAGTGAAATTAGGTTTTACTTCTCTTGTCGAATGACTCACTGTCATTTTTTCTTGCTCAATAAGAGTTCGAGATATGCATTTTAATAATAATGAGTATTGATAGAATGAAATATATTTTTAATATATGCAATGTGTTATTGGAAGAATTGTTAAAAATAAATAAAATTCCTAGACTGAAAAGCTACAGAAGTCGATCTAATTATCATAATTATCACGCTGGTGTGTGTAACTCGCACAACTCCTACGCAATTAATCAGACCAGGCGGCCTAAGTAATTTTTTACGCTCGCGCGAACTCGAGTACTCGTCTCTTGGATTTTCCTTCCATCCATCATCGCCCATTGGGTGATTCTCTCTCGAGAAGTCTCGTGCACCTTCATTCGTGATGTGGACCAATTAAAATCTTAGAAAACTGTGCCCACGTTAATTAACCCGGTTGCTCAAAGAATTCAAAATTCTCAAGAATTTGTCCGTATAAATCTCGGCATTAATCCACAAGGAATTTTCGTATGTGCGTTTCTTGGCTTCGGCCCAATCGGAAAATAGGCGGAATAATTTTTGTTTAATTATAAAATCTGCACGAAGTTGGAGTCTAGTTTAGCTTTCCATTCGTCAGTGTTAATTCGGACCGACTCGCGTTACTTGTCGCGGACATCGGGGGAAAATGTTAACGGCGAGAAAAAAGGTGGCGGACGGGCGATCATTTAATAACTAATTTCGCCGCGGAAATTTTCGGTGGAAATTCACGTCCGAGCGGTGTTCCGTNCGGTTGCTCAAAGAATTCAAAATTCTCAAGAATTTGTCCGTATAAATCTCAGCATTAATCCACAAGGAATTTTCGTATGTGCGTTTCTGGGCTTCGGCCCATTCGGAAAATAGGCGGAATAATTATTGTTTAATTATAAAATCTGCGCGAAGTTGGAGTCTAGTTTAGCTTTTCATTCGTCAGTGTTAATTCGGACCGACTCGCGTTACTTGTCGCGGACATCGGGGGAAAATGTTAACGGGGAGAAAAAAGGTGGCGGACGGGCGATCATTTAATAACTAATTTCGCCGCGGAAATTTTCGGTGGAAATTCACGTCCGAGCGGTGTTCCGACCAAACGAACTTTCAATCCGGCGCGACGGCGCCACGGAAAAAATTGCTCGACGATGTCGCGTCTCGTACTGGCGCATCATTTCTCGCGCCTCGTGCAAACCGACGAAAAAACGTCGCCAGTAATTTCCGTCGGTCTCCGTCCTTTTCCCTCCGTTTCTGTCCTGCTTTTAATTATCTCCTTCATCATAGTAAATCATGGCAGCTCTCGTTGCTGAATAATTGTATTGCCTGTCTATGACCTACGGCCCTTCATTCTCAATTTACGNTCCGTTTCTGTCCTGCTTTTAATTATCTCCTTCATCATAGTAAATCATGGTAGCTCTCGTTGCTGAATAATTGTATTGTCTGTCTATGACCTACGGCCCTTCATTCTCAATTTGCAAGACGAATCGTCAACAATTTGCGAACATTCAAATTTTCATTTAACAATAGTCACAATAACTGTGAATAACTTCGTACGAGAATGGAAAACGCTGGAACCGGTTTCACGAATCTGTCGTTTGGTGAATTAACGCAGGACGACTGGTAAACCCGCGACACACATACCAGCGAGTCGCAGTTTGATTCAGTCAGTGGGAACTATGTAATACGTGTACCAACCTGTAATTGGCTATCTTGACGACGGCATTCAGCGGCTCCTTTATGCGGTAATAGACGACAGCGTCGACGCTAACGGTTACGGAATCCTTGGTGAGCACTTCCTGCGGCGGAACGTCGAAAGAGACCGTGCGCAGATCGACCCGCACGCAATTATCCACGCACGGCATTACGAAGAACGTACCTGGTATAAATGCGTAACGCAGCCTTCGTTTACAGTACACGCAGCAAATGTTTGCCCGGCTTTTTACACCGACGCAAATACAATTACCGTCGCTCCTGCCTTGTTCCAATCACGTGTTTCCATTATTCGAACGCGAATTAAACCAGTAATTATAGACGAGTACTTGCATCCATATTGGACATATTGATTGCTACGCGCTTTCATTCGGACACAAGAGTGAATTTTATATTGCTAAGTGCGTAGGAAGTTCATATTCGTCAAATCAGTTAATAAATGTTCATTTCAAATACAGTGACTTTCATATATGTATTCGGACACATTTCGGAACGGAATAACATTTTTAGTATTGGATCGAAGAACTTTATTTTCGTTTTGAAGTGTGTCCGGATATTAATGAGAGTCACTGTATAAACATTGACATTGTGACGATACAAGAGATCGATTGTCTAATTAATAAGCAACTATCGTTTCGTTGTTGGCTCTCATTTATTCCGGAAATCTGAATAAAATAACAAAATGAAACCGATCCATTGTGCTTGTAATTAATTATGTATCGCCAGTGAATAGCACCATTTTTTTATATTGAAACGATAAATAGAAGAGACCGAGCGTGTGTAGGAGTTGGTTGCGCACGGCAGGAGAGCATGAATATTTCCGCGCTGTTGCAAAACGAAATTAGGTTTTCACCTGGCCCGTAAGCGTCGCCCTTTAGCCTGCCCATTCTGAACACGACGGCCCTCTCGTATTCCTGGACGACCTTGAACGTGAAGCACAACGAGAAGGGTAGCGTAACGAGGACCAGCAAAAACGAGCCGACGGTCGCGACCATCTCGACGAATCTCGTCATCGCGCCGACCTTGTTTCCGTCGACGACCATCCCCGGCAACGTGGGCTCCTCTATTTTCCCAACAAACAGAAGAAAAAGGCAAAGAAAACAAGAAGCACCGCTCCGTCTCGTCTCGCGCCGCGTCGCCCACGTTCAAGGGAAATATTTTCGTAGCAAGCGCTCGGGACCGGAATCGCTTTTCCCTCCTTTTTCCTTTTATGCCCGCGCGCTCGCCCCCCTCGTAAGTCTTAAATAGATCACATTTCTGTTTACAACTACGCTATTAGTAGAAGTAGACGGCTGAAATTTAGAAAGAGGATTTCCTTTCTCGAGAAATATAAATCTACAAGGACCGTGTGTGTACACCTCTCGTCGACTTCGCCCGAAGTTATGAGTACGGCCGGGCCCGTTCCGGGTGCATCGACCTGGTAATTAATGGCCACTTGATCGGAGTGATTTGTCGTTGGTTATACAGCCGACGATTCCCTTTACGGTTTGGAACGCGAGCTCCTTTTCGGCGGTAACGCGAGCAAAAGCAATCATGCAAAGGCCTCTCTGGCCAGCGACGCCGGGCGACGATCGTCCTCGGTAAATTGCGCGTGAAATGGAACGGCTGCCAGAAAAGTAATTCGTCCCCCTTACACCCGTCCATCGGGCTCTTTCTCATTAATTTCATCACACCCATTCCGCGTTTCCTTCGCCCTCCTCCCGACCACTTCGAAATTCACCACTACTACCGATCTACAAACTCCGACGGGCCTTGTGTACCGCTCAACTATTTCACCCTCGAACGCACTTCGTGTTTTTGTTACAAAGTAAAATCATATTGGATAACATCTGAAAACTTTGTATTATTTAACGAGTCGTGCTGGTCCTGAAAAGAGCACACTTTTCAGCTCAATTCTCCCCGACCTCTTATCTCTTAATAAAAAAACAATTAGCAATTAAGGGGACGAAAGCTGGTAGAGAAAAATTATGCAAAAGTCGTTGAATGTTAAAAATAACAATCTCGATGGCTCGACGTCCGCTATCGAGGTTGGCGCGCGTTCTATTTCCCGATCGGAAAATATTTTGCCCGCAGATTTATCGGGATTACATTATGCATAAAGAAGAGTATCATTCTCGACCAGCGGATTAATCGTTCGACTGGAGTGTCGGTGAACGATTCCAATTTATTCCTCGGCCAGCGGAAAATTCCAGCTGTCGCAGGTATAGGTAGGTACACGCGGGAAGGGAACAAAACAGCCGAGCGGAAAACAGAGTTTGATTTTTTTCCGGTGTCCCGGCTTTCGTCCCCTTTCTTCCTTGCCCGGGGATCGGAAAGAGATAGTAACTATCGAGCAACGTGTCTCACTGAACTCAACGAAGCACTCGACTCCGCCGCTGTCGGTTTTCGCGCATCCGTAGCGTACCATAACGCGACAGATTCATCCGCCCTCCCCTCCGTTTCCCTTTTTTTCTTTCTCGCCGTCCTTTCGATGCGAAACCGTACCAAGTCCGAAAGCACTTCCGGTCAGCTTTTATTTATCGTCGACTAGAAAGCCGCCCCCCAGTCTCTCTTTCTTTTTTTTTTTTCCCAATCACTCGCACCTTGTCCGTTCCCTGTTCGAAGGGGTTGCGGGACTTTTATGCCATACCTGGCAACACAGATTCCATCGCGTCCAATGCGAAGGAACTCGCGAGCCCGTCCACGGTGAAGGCGATCCGAGCACTAAACAGCGGCTAAAAGCCTCGCGAAGCTCCAGCCGTACGTGCCTGAAATGGAGAGGACCGCGTTATGCGTTAGGTCGCCGGCTACCGACCGCGAAATACCGAATTAACTGGTCGTCGCGTGGAGAACGCGTGTTCCGCGTTTATGTACATAATGAGCAATTGCCCGGCGCGGATCGACGAAGCGCAGGGTAACCTTACCGAGGTCTGGCCTTCGTCAGAGCATTAACCCGTGCCACCACTTCTACCTATTTAAAATTATCAAATACGCTTAATTATTCGACGTAATTAAAAAATGGCCAAACGACTCTGGCTCTGTAATTATGACGTTAAACGACCTTTTATTGTTGTTTTAATAAATAACTTGTGTGGAACTGTAATGAAAATGAAAATCATTATCGAATTTCGTTTGTTAAAATGGCTGATTCGCGCGGCACGAGCAATTTGCGATGATTTAACGAGAATCGCGCGGGAACCGGGAAAATCGAAGCAAACTGGCAATTATGTATTTTGCCGAAACATGAGGAAACGTCGCGATGCGTTCCGACTAATTTTAGCTAATTTGTACGGGCCGGCGAACATTATTTCCATTTGATTATTCACGTGCGAATTGCCACAGTTAACGATTATTATGACAATGGTGGGCGTTGATGATTGACAACCGACTCCGGGACAAACGAGCTCGTCCGTAAAATCGGCCGCGCTTCAAAGTCTTCCGGAGACCTGAAAGCGTACCAGCGTGCGAGCGAGCGAGCGAATCAAAGAGCGGCGGGTGGAAAGGGGAAAGCTTTCGGCTATAAATCTGTTGGCTGGCTTAATGCTCGCTCAGCCAGCATTGAACAAATTGTTTATACTCGTCGGTTGTTAATAACACTGCGGCAAGACTGAGGTAGACCCCGGCTGGGTACATAAAGAAAACGATCGTTTCTAAAAATAACAATTAAGATAACGCGATACGACGGACCTGTTATTGTAACGTCGTACATCTTGACAATTCGTTCCCCTAGCTTTCTCAAATACGGAACAGATACTTTTTAATTGTCCCGAATCCCGACTGCGATTCAGTAAACCGCTTCTGTTCGGCAAACGCGGAACGGTCGTTGCAATCTAATCAACGATTATTTTTAATTAGCGGCGCACTTGGCCTTTTCCGCTCGGTCCCTCTCTGTTTCCTTCTTTTTTTTTTTTCATTTCGTTCGGTTTCACACGCGTCGATGGAGTTTCCCTCTCTTTTTATACGCTTTAATTTACGAGCCTCGGTCAGCGTTGTTCGAATTTATCGAGCTATTTTTTACCTGGTCCCGGGCAGCGATAACTTTTTATGATACACGCCGCTGTACACGGTCGCGAGGCCCACCTCCACTCGGCTGGCTTTTCGCTCGTTTCAATTAAAAACTAAAATTAAAAACTCGTTAGCCGAAACGGAACGGAACGACGTACCTGTGGTGGTCCTCCAGGGGATGCGGATCTGGCCTAGCTCGAGTATCGATTCGCGCGCCAGATGCTTTTTGATGTAACGCGCCGCGCCGCGCCGCCAGCAAGTCGACAGGGAAATACCGGGCCGAACAAATTCCCGCTTATACACTCGTCGTGTAGGTTCGCTGCTAATTAGAGTAATCATGTATTCATATCCGACCGGCCGGCCCGTTACTCCTTTTCCGGATAAAATACGATTTAAAAAAGAACACGCTCGCTGAACGTATCCTCTCAAATCCTCTGTACTCCGATCGCTGCATTCAGTCTGATTGACGGCGCAATACCAAAATGTTATTTAATATTTACAGAATTCGAGCTGGATTTGCGGTTAATTGTTTCTCTTGACGTGTACAATTGGGTCTTGTCACAATTTATTCCCAGCGATACAAGCGGGTATTGATATAAAAATACGTTTATTGATTTGTTAATGTTTTAAGGAGGTTCGTCAGTGAAACGTGTAGATTAAAAAAGTCCTGGAAACTAGAGAAATTCAATGGCTAATGTGAAATGGATATCTTGTTGATATTTGGAATCGATTTACAATATAGTATCCGAGAAAAATCAATATAAAGAATGGGTTCTTGTACACGCACTCTCATGGGGAAGAACTTTTTACGCAGGGAAATTTTCGAAAGCATGACGTGTGCGGCTTTCTTTTGGAAACTTAAAGTTTTGCCGTGCTTTATCTTGAAAACAGTTGCTCGCAGGCAAAAAACATCAAGAATGATTGTTGTAGAAAATGTATCAGTCTATAATTTCGATCTGATATATATACGTCATCTGGAACTCAAATACTTGCGAAAAACATATTCATATTCAAACCTCTTGCATTCAACTTGGGGAAGTTGAACCACAACCGGGCATCACATGACGAACCTCCTTAATATCATTACCGTTATTACAATTTGCGTACTAGATACGAGTAAAATTAATTGACTTGAGGAAAAGGATGAATCGTGGCGGTGAAGGAAGAATCGTTTCGGCAGCTGGTTTATCGTAAGTTCGAGGATGCGAGACCGTAAGCGTTAACATCAGGTGCGGCTCGTCGCCTTTACGTCGGGCCCATTAATAGTAATCAGCCATCGGATACACCAGTAAGCCGACGCTGCTTCTAATGACTAAGAAGCTACGCGCATCTAGATTACACGAGGATAATACCGTATTTGCTCGACGATAACCTGTTCCTGGGTGTGGCACACGCGCGATCGTGGATATTACTCGCGGAGCGCGCGGAAGGCGCGGAATCGACGGATCAACATTATCCTCCGCTATTGTAGCGCGAGGAGCGCGACTACTCGTCGGTCCCGAGCTGCCTACGAAACGGTCTTTCGTCGTTAACTTTATTAGACGGCATCCCACTAGTTTGCCGGTGGAATTCCGGCGAGGAGATGATTAACTACCCAGTGTTTCTAATTGATCGATGCGCAAGAGTTGTCGCCTGACGCTAATCGATCTCGAATCCGACGTAGTTTTTCCAGAACGTCGTCCTACCGTAGGAATCGATTCGAGTCGGTGTCAATATCTGCGCCAGCGTCTTCTGTCAATAAATAATCTAGCGGCTTCGCTTCCGACTCGAGTATTCCAGATTGCGTCTCGTCTAGTAGAAAGAGATTCCTCAGAAATTGTCAGGATTTCGTTTAATAGTCGCTAAACACTTTCGATTAGATTTTAGAGGCAACCATGTAGCTATATATCATTAAACGCAATTTGAACTTTGTAGCTCGAGTGTCATGTTTTTCGGTCGCACAAAGGTCGCTCAAATTTCGTTTATAAACTGCTTACCTATTTTATGGAAACGTGGTTAAAGCGATCACACGTAAATTATTTCCGCCCGCTTTGACGACGTCGTTGCCTGTCGCTTTTCCCATCGACTTTCCCGTTTCGTTTGAATACGAGCACGCCGTCGTTCTGAACGTTGCCTGTACATGTATATCTTATTATTGCCATCAAATTCCTAGCTACATGTTTAGCTTTCGTTATTTCGTGTTTCACGAAAAACGTTTCTCTTTTAATTAAGTATATTACTCCCGTTTGGGAGGGTTGTTGATAAAATGAAGTCCAGAATGGACGGGAGAGCGAGGGTAAGCTCTTATGTATAAATATTTACGCGATACGTTAGCTTTGAATCTTTCGACGTGGAAAAGCCTGGTTTCATGAACGCGACGCCGTATACATTGTATATACATTGGCAAAGCGCGATCAAAAGTTTCGATGCGCCTCTATCGATCCGGAATTTTGCGTGGCGCGGCGAGCAATTTTTGACGTCGAGCAGTCCCGCGGAAAAGGGAAATCTACTGGAAAAAAAACGCGCTTACCGCGATTACGTCCGTTCGGAGGGTCATCGGGCAGCGGCACCGTCACTTGCCGCGACGTTAATCCACTCCCGAAATCACACTCGACGGCGAGTTTCTGTTGTCGAGCACAGAGTTGAACTCGCGCGATTGCTTCAGGGAACGCGGGACGCGCATATACAGCCGTCGTAAAGAATTAGGGCCGCGATCGCGGCGAGCGCTGTTGTACGTTAAACAATTACATCGTTCTCCGAGATTACATTAATTTCGCGAGTGCCCGGGAATCCAGTTAACTCCGAACTATGCAAAACTGCGAACAAACAGGCGGGCAAACAACGGGGAGGACTGGTTGTTCCATTCAACGCTTCCGCGAACCATTTCCTTCGGCGCAATGCGAAGTATCTGCTGCCGTCCTTTCAGCATATTACCCCCTTTTTTACCTCCGACCATTTTTATATTGATACACGCTCCCGTTCGTTCTGCAACGTATGGTGAAACGAAATAACCGGGTGAAATCTGATAAGAGCACGAATAAATGAATTGAATTAATATTTTAATGGATGGGAGTTTACTTGGTAATTGAATTAACGATAAAATTCAGATGAAATTTTACATAGATTTTTGTTTGCATTTAAAGAGATTTGTGTCAAAATTTCAAGGCTCTTCGTTGCTTTATAACCGAGATGTTTTAAAAATTTGTGAATTTTATATATAGTCTTATGGGAAAATGAATTTTCATCGACTTTATTAATGAATATTTAAACACACACTTTATATGCAGACGAAAGCCCATGTAAAATTTTAGCTAGATCTTATTGTTAATTCAATTATCAAGTAAACCCCCTTAAATTTCGTAGAACTGTTTCATAATTATCCTAACATTTATATAATACTTCCACTAATCTAATCAATAGATGAAACATCAATACCCAAATTTTTCCATTACTAAAAGACGAACGTGATCTAGAACAATGAATTGCTGTTTAATATAATTGCAGGAAAACTTGAGTGGAAGAAAATTACGAAATCGGGGAGAGAGGAGATAACAAAGACGGTAAAGGACACGTTTGGAATCCATGTGTACCAATACAGAGACGAGAGATATACGAGTCAGGAGGCTGGCAGTGGAATGGGGGAAGAAAGGTAAGATAGAGATAGGGCTAGGATGTAGCAGGGTTAACAACGTGATCACGGTTCAAGCACTCCCACAGGATCGCAGCATCAGCTAGCCTAGCCCGCCGCCACACTTTCTCGCCCCTTTCTCTCCTGAGGCGCAACCGTTCCTGAAAGCGCTCGCGGAAGATAGACGCCATCCGGTGCGTGTGTGTGTGTGTGTGTGTGTGTGCGCGCGCGCGAGCGACTCGCGTAACTACGGATAAATGCCTGTACAGGAATACTTTGCCCTCTGCCTCTCTGCGCGGGTGTCGCAAATTTAGATACGTACGAGCAGAGGTCGTTTATACGTGCGTTCGTAACGCGATACGTGCTTAACTGCGTTGGATAAAGAGACGCGGCGGTTACGATTCGGTGAATCTTTTGGGAGCGCCGAGAGAGCGACTATTAAATTTCCCCGGAAACTGCGAACGAGTTTGACGAAAGCAGATGCCTGGGGTGTATACACATATTTGTATGCCGTGTTTAATTTACGGTAACTGCAACCAAACTCGACGGTTCGACGACTCATTAATTCTCAATGCTGCTGGGAGCGCGGCGCGCCGCGGTTCAACTTCTTTTAAGCCTACCTGTTGCGCCCTCCACGACGCGACCCTTTCCCCGACTCCTCTGATAAACATATTCGATACCCCCGTCGCAATTAGCCCGGCTGCAAAGCGAACCTCGCGGGATCAACCGCCCCCGTGATTACAGATACGACCCCCGCGTGTCGAACGTGCCGTTCACGGGCCGGTGCGCGCGGCTCGTATTAAATTAATACAAATAACAGGGCGAGAGAGGAGGCTCGAGTCACCCCTTCTACGGCCGCGTAAATCTCGCCTATTTCGTGCTTGGTTACACAACACTGGATTTACACCGGGCCGCGAAGTTTACGCAGCCGCGGGCCGAGGGTGGGTTTAAAGAATCACCGCCGAGGAACCCTCGACGACGACTCCCGCCCCCGCTCGTTTCCTTCTCTCGTAACACCTAGTTATCCGCAGGATTTACTCTCGCTCGCATACAGGCGCAAACACTGCGCCGGGACGGGAGGGAATGATTCCGGTGGCTTACGTCGGCCGTGGCTCGTCGTCAGTCACCGATCACCGATCCCTGGATGGCTGCTGTATGTACGTTGCCAGGTACTTTACTCCTCAGGATTTACACTCTTCTGGGTTTCCCGTCCCCTTTCCTGAAGTTCACCAGAGAACTTACATACGTCTGACTTGTATATATTAATCAATATTCACATACATTGTATTATACATATACTTTTTTATCTCAATAATAAGAATATTATATAGCAAATAATGTTATGACTCCATGTATCATAATATATTTGTAGTTT
This sequence comes from Ceratina japonica, assembly GCA_019453355.1. Lineage (NCBI taxonomy): Eukaryota > Metazoa > Arthropoda > Insecta > Hymenoptera > Apidae > Ceratina > Ceratina japonica. The sequence goes on along the minus strand of SMSR01016138.1, from coordinate 17,880 downwards.
CATAAGAAAAGCACTATAGCACTCATTTTTACGATATTAAATCAGCCTAATGATATGGAAACATAAAATGAAAGGACAGTAGTAAATAAAATAGTTACAAGTATAATATAAGAAAGTTAATTGCATTTAGGGCAACAAGGGTAAACAGAAGTTTCATAAGAAAAGCTCTATAGCACTTATTTTTACGATATTAAATCAGCCTAATGTTATGGAAACATAAAATGGAAGTGCAATAGTAAATAAAATAGTTAGAAGTACGATAGGAAAGCTAATTGCACTTGGGGTATCAAGGGTAAACAGAAGTCAAGTTGAAAGCAGATTGGAGGGATGAATTGGGCTATCGGGGACTAAACGTCAACGACGAACGTAAGCGGAGATCGAAGTATCGCGTAGTGCAGTAGGTCAAAAGGGATCCTCTGGTACTGATACCATTATCGGTTGGGGGGCCCGCAGCTCGTTAAGGATGATTCAAGATAATATTGGACGAGCTGACCATTCTACTAAACACTAAACGTTTACAGCTCGATCGTGGAGCATTCACCGTGTCTCGGGCCGATCTCTCGTTTAATGGCAGCTACGTGTTGGCCGCTGAGGATCTTCTGGCCCGGATGTGCCAGATAGCCTTCTGCGGTGCGTATTCGCTTTACACACGTGTAACCTACTTGCCTTACATTCTACGTACAGCCTGTTCTATACATAGACGTGGAGATTAATGTATGCCGAGAAAATTATCTACCAAAGGAACTCGATTTAAGAAGTTAGATTACTCTAGAGAAAAGAAAAGAATACGCACACTCTGTGACCTTTTTTTCAGCGAAACTGTATAACTGTATTTCATAGTTCCGCTGAAAAAAAATCACAAAATGCTCATTTCTTCAGCCTCTAGAACGATCCAATCCTTAAATCTGCTTATTATTGGTAAAAAAGAAAAATAAAGGATTTGGTATTATGCTTTAATAATAAACGTTTTCTGGAGAATATTAGCTGAATTCGTTAATCGATCTATCGAAGGGATGAACGCGGGCGAATTTTAAGCCAGTTAAAGTCGTTTCGGTGCGAGGCGGAACGTAATAACGGCGGCCGATTCAGAAATTGAACGTATTGTTAATTAATGTCGATTTTCATGCGTTCAAACATTTAATACCGGGCGTCGCGTTTGCACGGTTGAATTATATTATTCAAATACCTTATTAACCGTACGATTTATTCGGTAATAATGGCAGGAAGTTGAGCATAATTAAACAAACGGGATAACGCGACCGACCATGCCTGCCCGTCCCACTTTCCCCTCCGCCTACGCGTGCACGGGAGCAACAAATTATTTTAATCAATTTCGAATGTCAACATTTCGCGTCACGTTTTCTGCAACGCTAATTAAACTCTCATAATTTTTCCGCGTAGCCATGAAAATGCGCATACGCAATTAATCGGGAACAATATACGCAGATTTTATGCTTTTATCGCCGAGCGACCGTTTACTGGTCCGTTACGCGTTTGTTAAAATACGCTGCGGTTAATCAAGTGTCAACATCTCCATTTCGCTCAGAGCGAGAGAATAAAGTTTCGCGAGTCGACGCATGAACGGATCGCGAAATTACAGTATTCTGTTAGCTACCGCTTAATTACCGGAGTAGAAAAGCCAATCTCGTCTAAGGACGGATAAATCGCCGAGCGGAAAGCGAACGACCTGCAATTTATTCCTCGTATAAATTAGAGGTCGCGACGGACAGATTAAAAGACGCTAACTCTTCACGAGTGTATTAATCGATTTCATTTAAATATAAGCACGAGAGGCTGGAAATATAAATAATATAGGAAAACGGATAATAGATACAACACCTGCCTCTTTTTATAACTACTGATGATGTAGAACAATTTAGAGAGATTTGGAAGCTTCTGTTTTTATTAGGTTATTATTATCTTAGCATTTCTAGGATTCCCTGAATTATAAAAAGTATATGAACAGATTCCTTAAATTGTTTTACATCATCTGCAATTAAAAAAGGAAAGAAATATTTGTTTTTCGCTATCTTGACGGTGTACAATTTTTGAATTAATAATTAATTAATTACGACTCCCAAAATTCCAAAACTCCTTTTCTTAATTTCCCAAAATCCGTTCCTAAATTATTCGCGCCTTAAATATTTTGTTTTTTTCATTACTGTGCCACGTATATAAAGGTAGATACAACACCATCACGTGTCGTTTCGTTAATCTTGCGGGCTGCACGCGTTTTATTTAAAGCGGTCCGCGAGCTCGCTTTTGATTAGTATTGCACGCAGTAGGTATTGTCGATTGGTGAATGATCGAGGGAACCGGGTCGCGTCAGCGCGTTTATCCCAGGATGGAGAGCAGGCCTCGATTGGTGCGTGTCGCATCGTTCGCGTGGCTTAATAATAAATCGGTCGAGCCGCAGCGGAACGGCAACGGACGTGGCGTTGTCGACTCGCGGCCGCAGAACGCAAAATCAACGGGGCCACGTTACACGCAAACGCAGAGGTAATACGATTTATGCTAGCTAGCCCGGCAGCGCATCGTGGATATTCGTGGTGATCGATTCCCGCGGCAGCTCGCGATAATAGCGCAATATTCGCTCGGCGCGTGCCGCCGCCTCTCTCTCTTTCCCTCTCTTTCCTGTGGCGTGTGAGATTGTTCTAGCGATAAGATTGGCATCGTTATTAGTATCTGTAAATTGCTTCTGTAACGAAAAACCTTGGCAATCTATTCTGTAACAGATTTCTATTAATGGCCCTGTTAACATGCTTTAAAACGATTCCTAATTAAACGTATAGATTGTGGATGAACCACGGAAAATTGTAATTAAGGGAAATCGATTGCCTTTCGCCATCACTCTGATGAAAAATGTTTTGCATAGACAATTTATAATAATTATACTTTTATGGATAATAAATGCAAACTAAAATGGTGATGATTATAAATGCAAGGGAAGTATGTAATAGCAATTTCGTATATATTACTTATACCTCAATAGTTATAATAATCTAATTTATATACAAACGGAATGCGCCACTGATTTACAATGGAATTAATAGGAACGGATGGTAGCGAGTAGCGACTATATTTCACGGATGTTTAATTTCCCAATATTCTATTGATCTTTGGTCGCAACGCTGTCGTTTGGTCACAATGGGACTGTTAATAATTCCCGGCGACCGCCGAATAATATGAACACTGAACGCTTCGACGTGTTAATTGTACGATGGAATTTTTGGTCGGTTGAAATGGGAAAAAAGTCCGCGCGAAGGGCGTTTCACGGAGAGAGCCGATTCGGCGGACGAGATAATTAGCGTTCTCGCGCCGCGCTGCTGCCGGTAGGCTAATCCCGTCCGAACGACAGACTTTCCCCGGGACCCGGTTTGACGGTAAGCCGGGCACGTATTGCTCCCAACAACGCTGTTTCCTCTGTGTCGTATGCGCGACCAGTAAATCGAAGAAAACCGGATTAACCAACACGCCGCCCGTTTCCTGTCTCTGTAACAGGGCAACTGTCCCGGCAATGGTTGCCAACAGCGCGTCCTATAGGACCTCCGGGCTCATCATCCTTGCCATGAATAGAAGGAAAGCCATTCGGAGGGATCGGGGATGAAACGGTCAATTAAATTACAAATTTTATTGAATCGGATCGGATCCCGTCGGCTTTGCCTGATTTGATTGGTCGGGGAGATGATCTTAAAATGCAATACCGAGATTCCGACCGTATCTGATAAGTTATTGTATAAGATGTGGCAGTGATAACGGTGTGATTTATTCCGAGACATTAAACGGGGATATGAAATAAAAATTCTTCAAGGCGGCATTAATTTTCTTCAACTTAATGCCGGGATTAAGATCCATAAACAATGGGGATTAAAAGGAACGTCGGCCGTTACGTCGGGCTCCAATAATTATATCGAAAGCTTCATTAAGCCGGAGAATAGGCGACGCTGGAGGGATTAATACGTGCGCGTTGATTAGGTACATTTCGCGGGCATTCTTTCGCGATAATTACCGGCGGGCACTTGACGTCATTAACGAAATCCGCCGGAGAAACGTAACGGCGCAGAGTGCCGCGCGGCGTTCTTCTCCCCGGGATCGTTAACGTTGACGGATCGTCGCGTCCCGGATAAAACCGGCTATTCGTCCGTCCACCCCGCATTTGTTGTACTTATTTGCAGCCGAGTAATTTATAACCCGTGGCGACACGCGTTCCGCGTATGTTACCACTTGCCCGTTAAGAGCACGAGAAGAAATAATTAATGAAATCCTCCTTTCATTACCAGCTATCGCGTCCCGTTAAATTGCCCTCGGATACTACATAGTCGATACTATCGCTGACGGTTTTACGCAGAAGTGAACCAAGCATAATTCGAAACAATGTGACAATTTACGATAGTAGTATTAGGTGTTGGAATTAATTTGTAGCGTCTTTTTAATGAAAAAATATTATTTATTCACGGCTTACCTGTTCCATTTCTTATAAAACGCTACGAATTCATTCTAACACCTAATATTTAATTCTATTTTTAATGATTGATTTTGCAATAAATTGNGTATTAGGTGTTGGAATTAATTTGTAGCGTTTTTTTAATGAAAAAATATTATTTATTCACGGCTTACTGTATACNATTGATTTTGCAATAAATTGTTAATAATTTAAAACCACGGGGGAGTTAATCCTAGCTCGATTCCATCGGCGGAAGTTCCCGGGTAAGGAGCAATAAATCACGGTCAAGTTCACAACGCAGTGCGGGTGTTCTTCTTCCGTTCACCTTTTCCTTGCAGTTTAGCCCCCGTGGTCGCGGTCGGAGCCCGGCCATTAAGCCGAAGAATTAAATTACTGGAATTACACCCCGTTGCCAATGCCGGCCGAGAAATCTGCCAGCGAAAAACTGATTCGCCCCCGGCCTGCCTCCCTCTCCCTCGCTTCTTTTCTTTTCTCGATCGTTCGTGTTCAACGCGGGTCTCGGGAACGTCTTCTTCTCGACGAGATTAAGATTCCGTTACTGTAAGTTTGACCCCTCGCAACCTCGCCTCTCCCCGCTACCGAGTCGGCCGTCTGGACCGTTATTAGCCCGTCGCTGTTCTTAACTTCGGGATTATGATTAAATTTTCAAGAGCCGCGCGGCCCTTTCGCTCGCGCTTTGACGCGGGCTTAATTTCTCCGAGGTACCACGTACCTACTTTAGAAGTGCAAGGTGACTCACTGGACGAAGTGCTCCAACGACCCCGAGAGACTCGAGGAACGTATTACTTTAAACACGCTTTACGTGACACAATGGAATAGAAGAACGAGATTGTGAATGATCGTTTATTAATTCAATGGAGGTCCCGGGGTAGCTTAATAAATGTAAGAATTGTATTCTCTCCCGTATTCTGAATAAAACAATTTTTATAATATCCGGGTCGGACAAGGCAATTCATTACCGGAGCCCCAATTAAATTGTTTTAATCCCGAATGGACGTTGGCGGGGGAAAAGGAGGTTAAAAATGTCGTCGGAACGGGTTCCACGGAGGAAGGAAACGAGGCAGTGGTCAGGAGCATACTATAATCCGAGCCAGATAAAGGCGCATGAAAAATTCATGCGACCCGTTAAACGCTTTATCCTCCGACAGAAAGAGAGAGGGAGAGAGAGAGCAGCTATTCCGCCTCGTGCGGGATTTCACCATAGTCGCATTCGCGCGAGGCCTCTTCCTCTGGCCGTCCGCGCCGCCGTGGGAAGGACTTACCTCTAGAATGTTATCTTCCGTTTCCGCGTGATTCAGTCCGGCGACGGTGCAACGAGGATCCAGATGTTCACGCATTTGCATTAAAATGCCGGTTTCTAACCGCTGAGCCGGGGGACCTGGCTACCTTCCTCGCCAAGGATTCGCCTTGTCCCACCCACGATTTTTACCAGATTCGGCGCTGGTCTTGTAAAGCAACCAGATTCTGTGGCAGGATCTAACAAGAAAACACGAAAGGGAACATGAAACATGCTCCCGCTTCGCGCGGCACTGGGAAATTGTATGCAATCTAATTCAATGCCAGAGCAACGTTCAGTATAAAAGCTATGAGAAATTTGATATTTGCGTAGCTTTAAAATAATAAACGACGACACTTAGCTACTGATTCTATTAAGAAATTCTGAGAGAATGAATTAGGATCAAAATACTTTTAGTGAAATTAAAGAATAAATAATAATGTTCGAACGAACGAGTGGCAGTCGAGTAGTTAATAACGATTTTTTCCGCGACCTTAATTCACGGGGGAGTAAACGAGTCGTAACGATTAAATTAAGACCGCGAGCGTTACGGAAAAATCCTACGTCTTCAAGCTGCTGATTACCGATCGCTAATTCGAGCGTTTTCGTGCGAAACGCTGACCTGAGAGGTACGTGACGTCCTGTAAAACTCGACTGATAAGATTCTCTTGTTCCCGGATCTGCCCTCGGTTCCCTAGGGATTTCGGTTAAGATAAGCCGAGATCCTGATTTCTGTTTGTGGTTGCGTGTAACGGCGAGAGATAAACCTCGGATCGATTTCTGCGCGGAGAGCGATTAGAGGAATGTCGAGCGATCGACTCGTGAAATCCTAATCTCGCAAAACCGCAGCGGAGCCGGGAAAAACGCGGCGAAGGGATACAATACGGGGAAGAAGGGGGCGACGTAGGAGGAGATCGCTATGCTTGAACAATTCCCGTTTTGCGGACGGAGTCGTTTGATCGATCGGGATCGTTAAGCCCGGGCAATTTCAAAACGGTCGGACGCGGTTGGCGCGCGCGCGCGGGGGGGACCCGGCTTCCGACGCCGATATACGCGTACCTTCATCGATTTCCGTATACACTTGGAGCGTAACTATTTCGCCGTTCCCTGTCAGCGTCCGGAATTTTCATCGTAAAGCCGGAGATACGAAGTGAGAGGCGAACGGAAAACGCGTTTGATTGCTATTGTTGCCGGTCAACGTCATTTCATTCGTCGCAATGCATTGATAACCGCTTTTCCCAAAAGCGACCGTGTTCATATCTGGGCTATTCCGCGCTATTTCACCGCAACTGGATTGAAATTGACTTTTCGACCGTCGAGCAGCTCGACAAAAGAATCTATAACAGAATTTCCGGTTGCACGCCGATAAATTCCTTTTATTGTTTTCTAATCCTTAGTTTATATAATCCAGTACAGTGAATCGTATTGCCAAATAAAACTGATCGACCTGCCTCGTCAATTTTACGTACAAGATTCCGATTGGCCACTTTTATGCGAAATCGTTCTAGTAAGCTCGTTTGTTTTTTGCTTAGGGTATGGAATACGTAATGCATCCGCGTGTATTTCGTAAGGAGGAAATGATGAGGAGACTGATAAATTCCTTTTATTCACGGCTTACCTATAATAGCCTCTTTATTCCCTCAAACGCAGGACTAAGTGGGTCTTTTCTCACGCACATACTTTATTCCCTCATATGCGTGAGATAAAGTTCTTTATTCCCGCATTTGCTGACATTGAGTCATCATTCTCTTGGGTGATTACTGCCCCCGGGATAATCAACGACTTTACCCCCTTGTTGCATAATGTACTATTATTGTTTTCTAATCCTTAGTTTAGTCAGTACAGTGAATCGTATTGCGAAATAAAGTGATCGACGTGGCTCGTCAATTTTACAAAAATTTGATTGGCTACTTTTGTACGAGATCGTTCTATTAAGCCCTTCTGTTTTCTACTTAGGGCATGGAATACGTAATACGTCCGCGCGTATTTAGTAAGGAGGAAACGATAAGACGGCACGTGATCGGGCTTTGTACCTAGGAGAAATCCATGCTCGGCGGGGATACGGGAACGGAGGGAATGAAAGACGTTTAATGCCCGCCATCGATAATGTCGTCTGAGCCCGGTCACCGGGGAGTATGCACTTAAGGATGGAAGAAGGGTAGGTTAGAAAGAGTTCCCTGTGTGAGTGAAAAAGGACTAGCTGGTAAAAGGACGATCCTGCGGAGCGAACGAACGAACGAACGAACGAACGAACGAACGAACGAACGAACCCTGCCTGGCTGGCACGAACTAATAGCAGTCAAACGATTAAAACTAACGACCCCGTTGCGCCACTGGTTCACTCCCAACCCTCGCTCCCTCCCCCGTTCGCCCTCTCCGGGGCCGAGATTAACTGCGGAATGACGACTGATCCGACCAAATGAAAACACGGAGAAACTTAGAGACGCCCCACCGTCTTCCTTTCTCTTAATCAGCCTTTTCTATTAATCCCTTCTTTCCCGGTTAATTGTCTTCTGCGGCGTGGCACGGCGGCGCCCAGCTCACCTGGACTCCTATCTTCCTTTTCCTACCCTTTTCGGGCGGGCGTTCATTGAATTAAGCGGGACCCCGTGTCCCGAGGGACTCTAGGGGTCGTTAGAGCCGCGATTTTCGAGCAATCCGAAAGGAAACCGTATTTCGATTGCCTCTTTCAGTCGCAACAGTCAAATAAATCACGTTATTTAGTGCCTGATTGCTTAAATTGACCATTATCATCCATTACAACTACTATTACGAACCTGTTATAAGAGACAACAGTCGTTCAATTGAATACGATCATTTAATGTAAGATAAAATTCCGAGCAACAATTGTAAAGAAATAAGGAATAAAATATGATTAATAAAAATTAAAGACAGAATATCGATTGTACTATTTTAGATATGAGCTATATTTTAGCTATTAGTTATATTTCTAGAGAACATTTTCCACAGATTATTTTTATTACATTTAGCAGAGATTCCCTTTTATTTTTTTCGCATGATACTTCAACTTGGAGTCTTGAACAATGAATCAAATTGACTCG
>SMSR01016137.1:20258-43520 GCA_019453355.1 Ceratina japonica | reverse complement strand
CCCGCCAGTCTCTGAGTCCGATCCCGCGGGGGGGCAGAAACCATAAAGTTCGGGGAACTTGACAAAAGGGTTGGGGGTTGGTTTCATGTGCCCGTCCACGAGCGCGGACTTACGGGAAACAACCAGAGTGACCAGTTTGAGCCAACGAGAATCTGCCCCTCCAGTTACGCACACTATCGCACCGTATCCGTGTGTTCCGAGTTCGGCTCCACTTCGGATTAGTAGAGAGAGAAGGCAAAACTCAGTCCATCGCTCTTGCTCCTGATGCAAAAATCCAAGTTGCGCGCAACCGACTGACAACGACTGATGTTTCGCCTTCTCTCTTTACTAATTCGAAGTGGAGCCGAACTCGGGACACACAGATACGGTGCGATAGTGTGCGTAAGTGGAGGGGCAGATTCTCGTTGGCTCCCGTCCTCAAACTGGTTACTCTGGTCCAGAGTCCAGAGTCCAGGGTCCAGCCGGTCCAGGTCCCAGGTTCAGGCGGTCCAGCACCCAGCTAGCAGCTGGGCACTTTTGATTGGCTGTAAGACGGAAGTAGGAATAAAACGCAAGCACAGAGTCGGCGTCGGCTGTGGCACAGTATACAAAAGCGTAAATATATTGTCATTCGACGTCAGTGTAATTTATAGACATGATATATAGACCGCGGGAGCATTGGAAGTAGGCAATGGTAGGCAATCTGTAAGTGGCTGCGTGAATGCAATAGAGAGAGAACAACCACAAAAAAGGCGTACTATCCTTTTCTATTGACGCACGCGTATTGAGCGAGCTCGAGTCTGGCTCCAATCCAGTGCAGTACCACTGGTACCACTACCACTGACCACTGAGTAGTGAGTACCACAGCCACAGCCGACTCTAATACTAGCCGTGCTAAGAGACTTGGCATCACTGNCGTGTTTAGTCGTCTAAGATCTAAACAATGAGAGAGAGTATTATTGTCGCATTTTAATTTATAGGAAATTTGGCAATTGTTTGCTAATCAAATCAAAACCTGAAACTATATCTATGATCAACCCTGGATTCCTAAACGAATGAAAGTACATCATATCACCGAGACTGCCATCAGTTAAAGCAGGACTGAACACTGGTATTTTATTTTTCGCTGCCCAGTAATAAATCGATTCTTCATTATTAATTTCTTCGCCAAGTCTTGCGATAACTTTCGATGGTGTCCAAAGTGTACCCTAAAACAGTATACCTTTGACATGCCTTAAAGTGGAAAATGTAATTAATTTCATCATACTTTTTCCTTTTGCTCAGTTAACAATGCATCTAATCTAGGCATGACCCAGTCTTCGAACAGACAATAATTATTGTTCGGCACTAATAAATTTCCTATTCTATTGATACCGTGTTTTCTGAGATTCTTTCCTTCTAAATGAAAGTCTCCTATATACGTCGGTGCTAAGCATTTTATTAAATCTTCTTCTATGCCACCTGCAGTAGTGACAATACAGTCAACCTAGAAAATAAAATTGTCTTTTATACACATAAACTCGAATTAGTGATAAAATCAAAATGAATGTTGTTCAACTGACCATTTTGTGCTGTACAAGAAACCTTATAGTATCTCGGATACCACATGAAGCCATGTTAGATGTGTATCCTAAAAATATTGTACAAGCAGATTTCCTTTTAATGAAATTATCATCTTCCAAGTTATCAATTTGATCATTGTTCAGAGGAACGTCTCTAGCATCTAACATTTTTACAATCTCTTCTACTCCTAGTCCGAAATTTCTTGCTTGAAATCCTGAGTTTCTATATGACTTGAACAAAGCATGGTAATTAACTCCGTTGTTCCAGTCATATCCTTAAATGTAATAATTCAAAAATTTGATTATATACGTAATAACTAGCTATCTTAAAGCCTAATTGTTTCATTGAGGAATTACCTTTCACAACAGGTGTTCCTGGTGGAATGGGAGAACTATGTGATAACACAGCATTTTTAAGAAGTTCCGGGATTGAATCCTGCAAACTTTGTTCACTGTTATTCATATTCTGTGTCAAGTTTACTATATTTCCACGTTTTATGATTTGTATTTTTTATTCTTATGGGACGTCTTCTCATAGGTCTTCTACAATACAGTATGTGACAGTATCAGTATCAGTACACTGCAGTGTTTGCAATCATAACCTAACATATGTTAAAAAGTATATATACATCTGTANAAATAGCGAGACAGGAGGTTAGATTTGCCCATGTTCGTTCAACAGCATACGAAGGTGAGGTGCCAAATCACGTTCACGTAAATAGATCAAGAGCCAATGATAGATCGTAATGTAAATATAAGCAAAATATTATTCCCGGAGGATATTTCGGTAATCTCGAATCTTGTGGAAGATGCGATGCGTATAAAATTCTACAAGAGGTTAGATGATCTCCGATATTTCACATTGAACATCCACTCACTTCTAGCATAAAGTATATATTCCAAACCTAGTTTACTTAGAAGCCAAGAGACATTAGTTTCCTTGATGATAATACAAATATCTGTTGGACTAACACGAATAAATTAAATATAACGTTGATGACGTTTGTATGTAGTAGACATAATTAAAAATAGATTACACTAATGGAATTAAACCTTCTTAATTATAACTCACTTAAATAAATCAATAACCGATATCTGACCCTTTGCACTCAATTTATTTTCAATATTGTTTTCTACTGTCAGCGTAAGGTACAAGTGCAAAGAGTTAAAAGGAAATAAGACATAGTACAAAGTGCTTTATACTTTATTATTAAGCAATTGCATAATTTGTAACATGTTGCCAATGATGTTAGGTTTCTCAAAAAGATAATGGGTCAAACTCTTAGTGAACCAGTGACAGCTAAGAAATCAGCATGCTGCAAGAATTCCAATTACAGGGTTGGAAGTTCTTGTATGCAAGGATGGCGTATTAAAATGGAAGATTGCCACGTTCATATCCTCTCGTTGCCTGACGATCCTGGTACTGCATTCTTCGCAGTATATGATGGCCATGGAGGTGAGAACTTACACAAAATTGAGTAGAACTTATTTAAACTCATAGACAATCAGTACTCTGATGTTTACTGTGCATAAGAGTTGGGAGAATTAGAGTCGTCGGTCGATTGGATTAAGTTAGCATGGGATTAGCATGTGTATTGCGAGGTTTTTCTGATCGTTTTCTCGTAAGTGATGATGAGTCCTAAAAAGCTTAAATCCGTGGAATTTGATCTTATAGATATTATATTTATTTTTTCTGATGTTAACTAATTGTGAGACATGTAACTTGTTAATTTACAAGTCTTCTTGCAGTAGAAGCAAATGAGTTCATATCTGTTAAATATCATAGTATTTTTAAGAAAATTTGTCATGCCATTTGTTTCATTTTATATTGCATTTTATAGACAATGAAATATTCTTCATAGAAAAAGAGTTGAATAGCTTAGTTAGTACAGCAGTCGCCCGGCCTTGATGTACAACACATGAAAAATTGTAATGCAATTAATAAGAAGCACTCTTTACAATAAAAGCAGTCGAACGGAAGATCCCAGGTTCGATTCCCGTTTCCAATGGGGGCGACCGACCGATTCTTCTTCTCCTGCATGCAGGAAAATATTTTAATACCGATTGTACGAAAGCTAACTGTAATTGCACGCGCATTTAAAAATATTTATTATACCGCTAGGCTCAGCAATGGCGCAACATGCTGAGAAACATCTTCACGAATATATAATTAGAAGAAGCGAGTACAAAGCTGGGAATATTGTCCAAGCGATACAACAAGGTTTCTTGGAATTAGACAAAGATATGCAAAATGATATTGTACTTAAAGACAAACAAGCAGGAACCACTGCTATAGCGCTCCTCGTTAAAGATAATGTTGTATACAGCGTAAGTTTCATCAGTTCTTTAATCATTATTATTGTTTTATAATAAAATCTCTGCAGGCGAATGCGGGCGATAGTAGGGCAGTAGCAAGTGTAAAGGGCAACACCGTTCCACTTAGCCGTGATCATAAGCCCACGCTGAAGGACGAACGCGAGAGAATCAAAGCTGCTGGTGGCTGGGTCGAATTCAACAGAGTCAATGGCCAGCTAGCGTTATCTCGGGCCCTCGGAGATTTCATGTTCAAACGGAACGAACATAAATCGCCGCAAGATCAAATCGTAACTGGTATTATGAATAGATAAAGAAATTGAACTATCAGGGAATAATTTCCTTTTGTAAATATACTTTTACGCTTGCAGCCTTCCCGGAGGTTCAAGAATTTCGGGTAACGGAAGATTGGGAATTTGTTATTTTAGCCTGCGATGGTATCTGGGACGTAATGACGAGTAACGAGGTCGTGAACTTTGTTCGGTCACGTTTGGTTCAAACAAAATTCAGGCCGGGGCAGGAAGAGGACACAATGGACCCTGAAGAAGTTTGCGAAGAGCTTCTGAAACATTGCCTTGCACCAGACGCATTGATGGGCACCGGTTGCGACAATATGACGGTCGTCCTCGTATGTTTCCTTCACGGGAAACCATATTCTCATTTAATTTCGCGCTGCAAGGAATGCATTAGTACAAATCCTTAGTCATACTTTAAAAATTATTAAAGAAACGTTTTAAGAAAGAATTTATTTTACATCAACAGTATTCTCGTTGTTATTATCGACGTGTCTTATTTATAATTTTAAAAAGAGCAAGCTGCAAGCAAATGGAATTATAAGTTTTTATTTACAATTTCGAACAATGGACAAGACGTGTCCAGATATAAGTTTAATAACAATTCTTAGTAAAATGCATTGAGTTCTCCGTTCAAAATCCGTAGCGGTCTTGTAAAGAGGAGACGGCCGCGTTAGCGAGCGAGCTTAATCTGCCTGCGACCTTGTTCACTCCTTGACGTACACTTTCTCTAACGTCGTCTAAATCGACTCCAGCTCTTCCGCCGCTCAGGTGCATCGACAGAGAAGACGTAGGGGACGTCGCCGTAGAACTTCCTGTGCCAAAATAGTCGGCTGACGAAATACTAGATGAACCTTCGAAACGTCGCAGATTGCTTTTACGCTCCCACTGTAAATGAAAATTATATAAGATTTTGTTTAAAATGAGAAAAGAATAATAAATGATATTAAAGACACGATATATTAATAGACGTAATATTAACTTACAGAGTCATCGTCTTTGCTATCTTGGAAATACTGATCTGAACTGATAGCCTTTGCACTACCGAACTTCTTTTGCGCTTCTCCTCCTTCTTCTATCGTCGTCGGTTTACTGTCTTTCTTACTGTGATTTGGTCTGCTCAGAGGAGCTACTCGTTTCGGTGGTTCCGGCTCCGCGATGACCACAACTTCTTCGTTACGAGATTTGTTGTTAGTATTGCTACTGTACGGGGTTGATAAGGCCGCGTAGGATTCGTCTNACGAGGTCGTGAACTTTGTTCGGTCACGTTTGGTTCAAACAAAATTCAGGCCGGGGCAGGAAGAGGACACAATGGACCCTGAAGAAGTTTGCGAAGAGCTTCTGAAACATTGCCTTGCACCAGACGCATTGATGGGCACCGGTTGCGACAATATGACGGTCGTCCTCGTATGTTTCCTTCACGGGAAACCATATTCTCATTTAATTTCGCGCTGCAAGGAATGCATTAGTACAAATCCTTAGTCATACTTTAAAAATTATTAAAGAAACGTTTTAAGAAAGAATTTATTTTACATCAACAGTATTCTCGTTGTTATTATCGACGTGTCTTATTTATAATTTTAAAAAGAGCAAGCTGCAAGCAAATGGAATTATAAGTTTTTATTTACAATTTCGAACAATGGACAAGACGTGTCCAGATATAAGTTTAATAACAATTCTTAGTAAAATGCATTGAGTTCTCCGTTCAAAATCCGTAGCGGTCTTGTAAAGAGGAGACGGCCGCGTTAGCGAGCGAGCTTAATCTGCCTGCGACCTTGTTCACTCCTTGACGTACACTTTCTCTAACGTCGTCTAAATCGACTCCAGCTCTTCCGCCGCTCAGGTGCATCGACAGAGAAGACGTAGGGGACGTCGCCGTAGAACTTCCTGTGCCAAAATAGTCGGCTGACGAAATACTAGATGAACCTTCGAAACGTCGCAGATTGCTTTTACGCTCCCACTGTAAATGAAAATTATATAAGATTTTGTTTAAAATGAGAAAAGAATAATAAATGATATTAAAGACACGATATATTAATAGACGTAATATTAACTTACAGAGTCATCGTCTTTGCTATCTTGGAAATACTGATCTGAACTGATAGCCTTTGCACTACCGAACTTCTTTTGCGCTTCTCCTCCTTCTTCTATCGTCGTCGGTTTACTGTCTTTCTTACTGTGATTTGGTCTGCTCAGAGGAGCTACTCGTTTCGGTGGTTCCGGCTCCGCGATGACCACAACTTCTTCGTTACGAGATTTGTTGTTAGTATTGCTACTGTACGGGGTTGATAAGGCCGCGTAGGATTCGTCTAAACTAATAAAAAGATCTCGTTCGATGTCGACGTCTCTCGGAAGCAGTTCAAAAGCGATTATATTCTTCGACGACGCTTCCTGTGTTATCGTCTCCATGTCACCGAGCGCAGAGTGACTCGCACCACTATAAATTGTACACATTACAACACAATGTATCATATTTTCCAGTATTAATTTGTTCTTTTTTGTTAAATATTGTTGTATCGAATCTTAAATCAGTATTTACACACGAATATGTAAATATACAAATAGCATATATGTGAGTTAATAAATGAATTTATAAGTAACATATGAACGCACCTTCGAGCATTAAATCCCATACCAAGACGTTCCGCTTGCGTTACTTTGGAAGGGTCCAACTGCTTCATTTTCTGTTCTATCTGTTTAGCCTGTTCAGTTAGATTCTTCTCGTATCGATAGGCGAGCCGGGTGGAAATTTCTTCTCGCTCTTCTTTTGTCTTTTCTTCGCGATCCTTTTCTTGCGTTTCTTTGCTAGCTTCAACGACGCTCTTTTCTAATTCGTCGAAATTCGTCTTAACTCTCTGAGCACCTAAACCTCCTGTCTTCTTCCCCAACTATCAGTCAATTATTATCAATAAAATTATATATTTTTTCTATTTCTATTTCTATATTATTATTACTTTATTATATTATAATATTAACCCTTTGCACTCGTACGTCATGCTAGAACATGAAGTACTCCCATATTCATTGAAAACAAATTGAGCGCAGAGGGCAAAAAACCTACATTTATAAAATTTATTATTATAAATACTGGATACATAAATATTTATATTTACCGTGCGTCTGTTTTGAACTTTCCTAACTCCTATGGTAGGTTTCCGTTCGGGTATCACGACGGACGCAGGGTCAGACAATTTCACAGTAGGTCCTAAGGAATTAGCACCGATGTCCAAGGAACCTTTCCCATTACTTTTCTCCGCGCTGTCATCGTTCTGTATGGAATTGGGAGCAAGAATCGAATTCTCCTCTATGTGTACTGGAGACTCATTATGTCTTGCTTCAATATTTTCATGTTCTTTAAAGAAATCAATCTCGGGTTGCTCTCCAGATGCCGACGGCGTACCATCATCTAAATGCAGCTGCAGGAAGAAAAAACGTCCTTGAGAAAAGTATATGTAAGCACTTTTAGATGTAATCCTTTTTATGAGACTTAATTCGTAAAATGCAGATGTCGAACGCGTTAATTATATAATCAAAAAATAGCCTGAAGTAATTTATATGTACGTGTACTTATAAGACAACATCCTTAATAATCAGTGAATAAATTTGTGCACGTTATCGAAATTGTTAATGACTGTGAATAAAATAATGAAATCAGCAACCTTAATGAAATTCTTGTTTAAGTTAAGCATTTAGCGAATATTAGTAATCTGACATTTCTGTGGCAACAGATTTACAGCTCACCGTTCTCTTATTTTTTGTTGAAGGAAGAAAAACCTATAATTAGCATATCTAGTTATAAACTGCTTAATTTATTCAAATCTACATGGTTTTTTGTAAATGGTGGGAAAAACTTTTGGAATAGATTCCTAATGCTTAGAAAAGAAAAAAGAATTGTATAAATGTAGATCTGGACATGATTAGTTTCTGAGTTATTAAATGTTTCCTGATAAGTGGATAGGTAGAGGTGGACCAATTTCTAGACCACCAGATTTAAATCCATTGGACTTCTCTCTGTGAGATTACATAAAATCTTTAGTATATTTATCTGCAATCAATGACAGAAATTCTCTGCAATCGAATTGTGGCAGCTTTTCAGATGGTATACGCCATGCTAGAAATTTGGGTAAAGTTCAATGACACGATGAGCCGACGCTTGTACTGAGACAGGAAGTAGACATATTGAACATTTCCTCTAAGATGATGTGACAAGAATTGTGGCACAACAATTTTAATAACTCAGGAACTAACTAATCATTTCTGAACCTATGTTAATATAACTTTTTTGTCTTCTCTAGGCATTAGGAATTTATTCCTAAAGTTTTGTCTGACATTTACGAAACATTCGGTGTACTTGCCAAGATGTTCGCGTATGTAAATACTGCGAGCTCACCTTTGTCCCATAGCGTCTCATTGCCTGTACTGATGCTTGAGCCAGTTTTTCCCTGTACTGCATGGCAGCACGTGACTTGTACTTCTGTTGGGCATCAGTTGTGGTACAATTATGTTGCGAAAAATATTTCCTCTGAGAAACAAAGATAAATCAGATTATTAATTAAATAACGAATTCATTGTTTCGTTAATTATGAAGTTTATTAATAAGAGCACTAACTGCATTTGCATTTCCACCCAACTGCATATTTCTCAATTGTAACCAAGTCCAATTTGTATCAAGTTGAGTGGATCTGACGAAAGTCAAGTGTACTCCTAGTCCTCGATGAACTGCAGAACAGTCTATACATAGGAAGACACCGTAAGTTACGCTGGACCATGCTGGATTCTTTGCATTGCAATCGAAGCATGTCTGAAACAATATATGGAAAAGTCATATAAATAAATATTTGAGTGTTCATATTTCATGCAACTTCCTAATTATAAATTGTAAATAAACTCTTTTTCGATACGAGGGTCATGAATTATTTTCAATATTTGTAAAACATAAGGTGATACAAATGAGTCTATGATATGTGTCACTCTGAAACTGAAGTTTCTTGGAAAATTACAGGTTGGAAATGAAAATATGAGGTCGCGTTTGAGATCGTTATCAGGCATAATACCGTGCATCTTTGACATAGTTGAATGTATATGTTTGTACGAAGTAATAAATGAAAGAGCAAACCTTATTCGTTGGAATGGCTCGTAATCGTTTAAAAATTTCCTCGATATCACTTTTGCTGGGCGCTGGATCTGCCATTTTTGACGTGTTGTCAACGGCCTCGCAAAGTATTCTGGGACGCGTGACCGCGGTACTCCGTGTATATTTTTTGCATAGAGGTCGCTTGTTTTCAACAATTTCAAATTTAATAAATGTAGCAATAATCAGACTTTCACGTATTTATAAGGAAAGTAAATGTGCAAAAAAGCAAATACTGTATGTAACGTAGAAAAGTGTAGAAAATACGAAAAGCAGAATGCATGATAAAAGAAATATTTTAAATATTTTATTATAAGATAATTGATATATATATGATTTCAAATAACGTATTTATGTATTTATTATGAAATTACATCATATACTATTTAATATCATCATTCTTTAGTTTTCAGTTGGAATTTGTAATGAGTAGGCAGTAGCATCAAGGAAGAATTTCTCCTCAGTGGAAGATTATTTCACACGTTATAAAATTTTGTTATTTTTATAATAAATCTGTGTACAACTTCTTACAAACATTGCTAATACAATGGATTTATTATAAATTTTTCTTTATGCGAAGTAGAAATAAATAAGTCTAGAACAATTATCAAATGTATCAAGATTTCTTCTTGTCACTTGATGTATCTAGTCGTTGCCCGGTACTAGGTGAATCACTCACATTCACTTCCTCCTCCTCTACTTCCAAATTGTTCAACCTATAATGATCAACGTTACAATTATCTGATAATAAAATTGTATGTGTATAATATAATATAACTTACTCATCTTGCTCGAGACTATAGAGCATTTCAAAGCCAGCATTGAGACTAGGTGGGAAGCCCATTTCAGGATCTAACAGTTGAAGTGTCGGCACTTCTTGATAGACATTACCAAATTCATCGAATTCCTCAAATTGCAATTTGTTAGCTGCTTCGTCTAAAACCATCCTATAGATGAAAGTACAAATATATTAAAAATAAAATAAATATTTCATTTACAAAAACGTCATATATAATACTCAGAATTATAAGAATTAAATTCAATTTACCTTTGTTTTTCCATCATCGTCTCAACTTTCCTTTTCATGTTCTCCTCAAATTTTAATACATATTCTTGATAATAGTCATGCAGAGTGGCTATACCGCCCACGCCAGTTTCCAGCAGTACCCTTTCTACTATATCCTACAAATATACATATATATCTGTCTTTCGTTTAATTTTTTTAAACTAAGTGACAAGTAATGAATTTCATTTTACTGGAAAACCGTGATTCTTCTGTTCGTATGCTCCTTTCATCAGCAACGCTATCCTTCTTAGAAAATGGTCCGCGATATCCGTAAGCGTTTCTATAGCTATATCTGAAGATTTTTCAAATCCGATATGAGCTAAAAGAATAATAACCGTACGTCTCAATATGCAACGTGCAGTTTCTGCTGTCAGGTAATGTACGGTGGAAGCACCTTTAAATGTATTTCTAAAATAAGACGATATATATATGTATATGTTAATAATAATTGAACATCGAAATATGCTTTATATTTTTATACATTACCTGTCTTTTTTGTTGGGTGTGCCCTGAAACAAATTTTCTGTTCCTTTTTCATCCAACACATTTTGTGCTTCAATCGTCGTCATGTTTCCTAATACCATGCCTTCATCCTAAAATATAATAAAACTTTTAATAAAAGGAATTTCAATTTTAGTTTAAGGAAATTTTTTTATAATCAACGTTTATTATTACCATCATCCTTAATTGCTGATGAAGATTTATCGTGTTTAACACGTGGAGATTTCCAATTGGTAACCTGGAATTGATAACAGGCAAAAGCATACAAAATATTTCTGCAATATTTTAATAATTATTATCTTCACTATGCCTTATGAAATGAGTATCTGACTCATTTGGTGAATGATAGACTACTATTATAACTCCTCTATACAATTATTATTATTTATACTTGAATAGTATATCAAAAAAATTGTTGATTCTTAAGTAATCCTACTGTATATGGTCAGATTGTTTATCCATTAGAAGATCAGTGTCAGGGTTCGTTGATTCTTCCATGACTTGTCTCCAAACATTTTCTATAATGTCTGGAGTTATCACTTCTTGTTTGACAGTTTCCCTTGCTGGCAGTTCTCCCCACAGAGAGCCAATTCCAATATTTTTAGCAGACTTCATGATAAAAACAATTACCTGTATAGAATAAATTAACAAATAAATCCTAACATAAATTCATGATAAAAACAATAACCTGTATAGAATAAATTAACAAATAAATCCTAACTTAAATAGAATAAATTTTAATATATGCATAAGTGTTACCCATAGATCAAGGATTATAATATTAGACACTAACAATTTGTGCACACAAATGTAAGGCATAAAGAGTATGCAAAGCTTCATGCTTAATTATAATAAAAATACTAATAAAATAACTTTAGTTGTTCTTTTTCAAGAGAATTATAATAAAAGAATGTATTCATTATTTAAAGGGAAGTTATAATTAGACTGTGGTTATTTATTCATTTATAGAGAAATTGAATTTGCAGAAATATGAAGACTGCATATTATGAATAGAAATATATGAAATATTAGAGGCAGCAGATACAATTTAAATAATGAATGGAATTTCTATATAAATACTGTTATAGTTAATATGATAAATTTTGCATATAAAAGTACTCTGGTTTATAATAAAAAAAAAAATGTATCTATTATTTATATTTGTTTGAGGATTTTCAATTAATTTTCTATAAACAATAGCACAAACTTAAGTATTTACATGTTCCTTCCTCACTGCTGACACGTGGAAATTACGTTAACCGTCAAAGTGCAACAATGCAAGTATTGAGTTTTGTATTAAAAAGACGCGGGAACATAGGCATGTGTATACGGCTCACGTGTACGATCTACAGTTGTGTACGTCATTGCATTTTGGTTAAAAATCTGCAATTGAACTATTATCCAGTTTAATAAGTGCCGCGGGTTCGGCTTAGGTGAGCCTAATTATTTGAAAATTATGTTCCTTACCAAACGAGTTTATGCGAGCGAAGTGAAAATTTAATAAGCCTCACATCTCGTTTTGTTTATTCGAGGTTGACATAACTACCTGTACTTGTTAGGTTAGAGTCATATTACACATGACTACATGAGCGCCATTATTACATCGATGCATAACCATGTGCATAAATGTTAATTGGGATTCCCTTCGATACATTACGAATTACGAGAATCGATAGCATTTCAAGTGTGAATCGATGATACTCTTCTTAGGTGATACTGCTAAACAAAGGCAATTATTACTGTATAAAATAGAAATTTCCTTATTATTGTGTGAAATTACTTTCACGTGAGTATCAATCATTTCCTTCTTCATTCATGCTTACTTACGCAACGATTCTGTACGTTTGTTATTAAAAGATAAAAAACTATAATTGCTTATCTTCAGGAGTCTTCCACTATTACTTGTATAAACAAAGTAATTTTCTAATAGTAGACAATAGCAACACGTTATTTGATGTAGGGTCATTTTATTAATTTCACGTGAGTACTGATCGTTACTTTATAACTAATCGTTCATTTGTAATGTGATATCAAACTAGATATCGTCGTCGTTTCTTTGAAAATTTATCAATTCATTCAGTAAGAAAGAGATAATTATCTACGATTATTAATAATAGAAACATTAGTTTTTTAAGGGTCTTTGGTAGGAACAGGTGTAAAGGAGTCTGTAGATTTAATATTAAGTTGCATACACAAGAATTTAAATATGTAATTCATTTAACTTAGGTTGCGTGTAACTGTATGAACAATGGAAAGTGCGGCAGCTTCGATTCTAAAGCGAGCGGTGGAGATGGATAACAACAAACAATATACAATGGCTCTAGTACTGTACCAAGAAGGTGTACAAATACTACTTGATTCCAGGAAAGGTACTTATTCTCCTGCTTAATACTTCAGGTATTTATACATATATTACGATGAATTAATTAAATAATTAATGACATGTACAGAAGCAAAGGATCCAGCTAGACAGAAGCATTTCGCTGCCAAAGCGTCGGAGTATTTAGACCGGGCTGAGAAAATAAAAATTTTAGTTGAAAATCAAAAGGCTGTTGGGACATACAGAGAATTAATTAGAATCGAAAAAGATAGCATAGGTCACGGTTATAATACTGTCTTCGGAAGATTCTTAGATGCAAAAGTTACCTACATCAATATTGAAGATCCTTATATAAGAGCATTTCACCAGGTACCTTTCATATGTTAACGTCGATTTGTACATGTTCACTAAATAATTTTATATTTTCAGTGCCAGAATTTGGTGAGATTTTGTGAATTGGCTGTGACAAAGTGTCACGCGTTGTCGAAGATATCTTTAATCACAACTATGGATTCAGATGATAAGAAGAATCAAATAGCGAGATTAGAGGAGTTGAGTCAGAGTTTATCGTCTCACCTCATTTCCTTTGAAGTGAAATTCTCTGATACTTTACACGATAGACAAATAGTGTAAGTCTCCTCATATATGTTTATGATTTATCGAAGTTCAAGTGTGTATCATTTTAACTCTTTCAGGCTTAGCAATGGTTGGGTAATTAAAATAGGCCGTGGACTGGACTACTTTAAAGCGCCGAACGGGAAGTTCGTGCTGGGTGCTAATGATCTTGAACTGAGACCATGTTTAGAAACGACTATAGATGTTTTTCACAAGAGTCAACTGATGAAAGATATCACATAGAGACGTACTGTTTTTATGTATTCGTTATATCAATCAAAATTACATATATTTTATGTATACTAGACGATACCAGGGCTGTGGAGAGATATATTTTTATCAATTTTCTACGACCTTTTACACAATTAGTATAAGATTTTTACCTAAATGTATAGATGTATAAATGTTCTTTAAGTAGGTATACGTCAGTATTTTTGTTATGAAGATATTTAATCATGTCATTGTACATAAACATAAAATCTGTCTTTTTATAAAAAAAATATACATATATCACATGTACAAACGTTTTTTTATTTCAACCGAAACTGTTGCAATCGCTAGCCTTCGCGATGTCTATTTGCTTCGCGGCTCTTTTGCATGCTCTCCTCAGCGACTTCGTGTAATTCAGCAAGCCAGCCTCAATTCGCTCTTCGTCTTCGGTCGAAAGATCTTCGACTGTGTACGTCGGAAGGCAGTCGGCGCCGCCTACGGCGACTACTTGCCTCGCGATCTCTGGATCCACGCAGAGTCTGGTGAGCGCCGCGGCAGCGGTGATTTCTAATCGTCTATAAGCATCCTCTAAGCCGGGCGGTCTCATCCTCAGAAAAGAGACGAGCGCGATAGACGCTCGAGCTTCTGCCAGATGTTTCCGGGCTTCAGGAATGCGCGCCAGCTCACTGATAAGTGCAGCTACCTGTTCCATCAGCCAAACATTCTTGCCGACCGATTTCTTTGCCGTTTTCAGTAGTCTCTTGATAGTATCGTGTTTCAGTATCACGAAAGCGCACTTTCTGGACTTGGACAGATGATTGAACGCAGCTGCGACTAACAAGGAGGTCTGACCACAGTTAGTATTCTCGACTAGACGATTCAAGGCCGGTATCAAGTCGTTCACGAATGGCTCCAAATACGGGAGACCCATGGCATCAACCCATGGAGCAGTTATCTGCACGATCAATGCCGCGGCTTCCATACTCTCCTTCTCCGAAGTGCTCTTCGCAACTAATAAGTCTGTCAAGATTTCTGGACCGCCGTCTTTAATGAATTGATTTATTGCCGCGGCGGAGCAGCAAACGCTTGCCAGAGCGCGTAACGACGTTGCCACGAAATCCACTGACGACCGTCCGGCGGTAATCAGCGACGTTAAAAGTGCTCTTATTCCTGAACATCTAGCGATGCTGTTTCCTGCTCTAGGTCCCGCGAGACCTAGAGCAGTCAAAGCTGCTAGAGCTCCTCTAGCTAGTGTCGTATCTTCTTTTGGGGCTTCTTCCAATCCTCGAACTATTCTCTGTAAAAAGAACAAACGTTCGTTCTAATATTGACTACAATCATTAAAGTACACCGAACCTAAATTACAGTGTTTCATAAAATCGTGGTAACGGCTTGGCTGCCTAATAATACGGGCTGTTGATTAACAGCGGGTCATTAGTTGGCCATTAGCAACATATGTGTATAAAAGTAGCTGCCGCATTGGGAAATTTTTAGATTCTCATACTGTAGTCTTTTAGGAGAGGACGAAGTGAACAAATCACTGATCGTCATCCACGAGTAAACTTATGAAGAAAGGTTAGCGATTATGGAAGATAATGAGCGATATTAGAGGAAAGAACGAAGGGTCATTCTCAGAAGAAGAGAACGGCTGGAAGAATCGCCTAAAGAATAGACTACAGGAAATCTCCTGAGACCTTTATTGTAATTTAGTATAACTTAATTGTAATAGAATTATTGTAATTAAACCGAAAGCAAGTCCGTGACTTATTTGCACCTGCCTGCAGTTTATTAGCAATTTCTTTTGCAAACGACTTTATATACCGTAAAAATGCAAACATGAATAAAATAATTTGTAAGTCTTCCTCTACAATCATGTGTATTCGTAAATCAATGAGTTCGTAATTAATAAAGAGACTCACTTCGATGTAGAAGTCCAAGCGAGTATCTATAGCGCTGTCAACGTAACTCTTCATGGCTTGCAACTGTGATAATATTCCTTTCAAACTATTTTGTTGGATTCTACGCGGAGGTGGAGCACCGAGTTCCGAAAGCACGGAAAATGCGTCTTCCTCTATGGCACGTATGAGCTCCTGCTCTGATCTGCCGCCTTCCAAATGCGATATTTTACTGAAAGTACACACAGACACAGTTCGTAAGTATTATCGACGATAACATAAAATCCTTGAAAAGAATCCTGAGAAAACTTACTTGTAAATATATCTGAAATACTGATCAAATCGATCTGCCTTAATCAGCAGCTTATTCGCGGCAGCAGTGGCTAAGGACGACAGCGTTTTCAGATCGGTCATCTCGTCATTTTCATTAAAGAGCTCCCGAGGTTTACGTCGCGGCAGGGATTTGCTTTGAAGAGTGTTGCCGCACTCGTTATCAGTTTCCATCGCGAGTTCACTTAGCCATACTCTTACTGATGACGATTGCCTATAGACTCTGATATGTAGTCGAGATTTGTATTTTGGCTCTGTTTCGGAGTTGTTGGTCGCCGAGTTCGATGAGTTCGCACTTCTTGCAGCGACCACATCTTCCGGTGGCTCGGATGCATATAAGAAATCGCCGAGAGACTCGTCGTTCAAAGAAACGGCAACTGGGATTGCCGAACCGTCTGTTTGGTTGACTACCGTTCTGGAATACAATTAAAGATTTCTTAATAAATTTTTAAATGTTAATAAACTATTTTTATAATAAGTGTTCAATAGAGATTTAAAATAGTAAATGTTTAAATTACAGTATAGTGAATATCATCTGATGCGAAATTTAATAGAAACGTTAAGCACTGAAAAAAACTATTATTATAATAAATATTCAAATGAAGTTTTAAAATAATAAATGTGTAAATTATAAGACAGTGAATGTCATTTGTTGGACATTTAAGAATAACATGCGAGGCAATTAAATGATCGGCTAATCAACAAATTTCATCATTCGTTAAATTGACAATTAGTATAATAGTTCTACAGATCTAAGTGACCGTCAAACACATACAATAATATTTGCTGTGCTTTGAATAGCCGATGAANCGACTACCGTTCTGGAATACAATTAAAGATTTCTTAATAAATTTTTAAATGTTAATAAACCATTTTTATAACAAGTGTTCAATAGAGATTTAAAATAGTAAATGTTTAAATTATAGTATAGTGAATATCATCTGATGCGAAATTTAATAGAAACATTAAGCACTGAAAAAAAAACTATTATTATAATAAATATTCAAATGAAGTTTTAAAATAATAAATGTGTAAATTATAAGACAGTGAATGTCATTTGTTGGACATTTAAGAGTAACATGCGAGGCAATTAAATGATCGGTTAATCAACAAATTTCATCATTCGTTAAATTGACAATTAGTATAATAGTTCTACAGATCTAAGTAACCGTCAAACACATACAATAATATTTGCTGTGCTTTGAATAGCCGATGAACTATTTATCAAGATGATTATTATAACGTACACGTAACTGTTTATTTTGGAATGCAGTTACCATTATTTGAGGTCTCTCTTTCTTTGCGAAAACATTACAACGCGTTTTTTTCTTATCTTAACAGCTATAAAACTGTATCCGTTGATCGTGCACCGTGAAATTTATGCAACACCGATTCATCCCAGAAATTGTTTTAGCCTTCTTTACAATTAGAATTACGTGGCATCATTAAAAAGTCATTGCCACGAGACTGATTCATCAAAGTAATTAATATTAATTCATTTTCTCCCTAAATACGTTATTCAACGCGTTATGTAACAATTAACGACGTTTTCCTAATTATGGAAATATGCGCTTACTCTTCATTTAAAATATCGGTCGCCTACATGCATGTACATTTCGCTACGTCAGCAATTATTCGTTCATTTGATTCATTCTTGTCATTTATTGTCACTTGCGCTACCTGAGGTCCTAAACCCGACACGACCCTCGGCGTGGTTCCATTTATTGTCATCTTATCTTCAAGCTTCATAAGCTTCACGAGCACATTATTTTGCTTTTAAGGGCTGTAGTGTCTGGAAACTCCAATACCTTAATCGTGCCATGACGAGACAAGAGTCTCGGCTATCGTCGCTCCGGCATACTTAAAGCGTGACCACTGCCCAATCCGCATAGCCAGGTGTACGAATTCTGTCCAGGGAACAATCGTAGTTTGACGGATATATTGTAACGCAAAAAGGCTGACTAATCGGTAGTTAGCTCCGGGACTTAGGATCGTTCTCTCACGGACGTCGATGACTAATCTCATTTCTTTGACTAACGCTACACGCCGTCACCTGCACACAGCCCGCGCGGTAGCTGGAATTCTTCATTCTTCGTACGTTCGTTGTCGTCGCACCGGGACACACCGCGCTGGGACCATGGTTGACTCAAACCGAGTCGCTGTTTCATTTACGTATTCCTTGTGCGGCACGTTGCATTGAATCACGTACCGGCGCGCGTACGTCTACGTTCTACAGGGTGTCGAAAAAAAGACACTTATACTCGGCGTAGATCTATTGTGTAGATCCTATGTTAGGTTTGGCTAGTTTATAGCGCGCCTGGTGAATTTCATGTATTTATAAGTATATGACCTTATGAGTATATGAAAAACAAGAACGCCTGTAATAGATAAAAGTGAATCAAGTATCGACAATCAAAATGCGTCGACGTTTACAGAATTAAAGGATATTTAAATATTTATGCATCATTTTTTAGATTGATATTCTATAGATTTTATTCTGCATAAAAATTCTGTGTCTATTTATTGCTAATGTAACTCTTGTCATTAGCATATTAAAACGATTTAAAAAGAATAGGAAAAAAAACTCGTTGTTTTCGCCTACGACGCTGTTATTATTGAAGCAAACCCAATGACTTAGTTCGATTTATCAGACTGATCTAGATACCGAGTTTAAATTACGTCGCAGATGCTTGAATGTATATTAATCAACGTTAATTGACAATAAGTCACGGAATTTTCCGGCGCGTTCTATTGACGTTCCGTATCGATACAATGAAGTAATGGATACACACGTATTGGGGTTTAGATATTTTCTACTTTTTAACTACTTCCTATATTTTTCAGGCACTTCTTATATACTTCCTATATTCATCCTACATCTATATAAACATAATGTCGTTCCAGTGTCATCAATTTTTCTCCCTCTTTTGAGAAACCTCAGGCAAGATTTTCCGTTCATAAATCAAACTGCGCGTTAGTCATAAAGAGTCTCGTAATTCAAGCCACCACTATCAGAATGGGTTTTATATAATGAAAATTGAATATTCCAGGCGATACAAAAGTTGCGCTACTTTCAGTGTATGTACAGTGAATACACGAAGGCATACCATAATAATAGGGATAAACGATAGTTTACGAAACAACCACAAGAATGACATAGGAAGTGCCTTACGTGTTGCATTCCTATTCCCTGGTTCACCCGAAGAACATTTATCGTCACGATAAATGTTCTTAAAACATACAGTCATCACACCTTTATCGTTTCGTCAGGCGCGGCCTGATTTCAGAGATAATGCCCTTTGCTATGGCTCGCCTTAATTTCGTAAGTAAACTCGTTTTTCGAATATGCAACCGGAACATTTCTTCCAATTTTAAAACGTACAAAAATGATCAATCGCGGATTGAAATATCTACATTTGTACATATTTATTTATACGTGTTTAATGCAGATTCATATTTCACATTTAATGCGGGTGTGTCAGTCCATCTTACTGTATCTGTTCCAAACCCGCAAATATTTTAAACGACTTCTGATTACTTCGTATCTATATGTAAATTACCTTTCTGCTCTTGACACGCTCCGTTCGGCATTTTCGTTAAGGACCGCAGTTCGAGAAAAAATTCTGGAGTCCTTGGGTGTCGATGTGTACGTAGGATTTGGAAGTGTCTCATCTTCCAACCATACGGCGTTGAGTCTCGGATTTAATCCGTGTCGTCGATCCTTGACGCGCTTTCGTCTTCTTCGTCTCCTCGGTGTCTCGTTCTCGTAACACTCGGAACAATTCGATCGTTCAGAGTCCGAGAACCCGGAATCGAGGCTTCGTAGGTCTTGACTCATGGGACTGCACGATCTGTTTCTTAGAACGATGTTATTATCGTCCTCTTTGTCTTCTTCTTTTATATCCATCGTGGCTCTGCAAAATTATAATAATTATAAATATGAAATTAAAATAATACATTTTTAAATAATCTATCGTCTCATGGCATTCATTTTATTCATTCAATTCATAGATATAGTATAAATATAGTTTACTTTAGCAAGAAATCGTATCTTTCAAGCTTGTAAAAAAGTAAATAGAAGTTTATTTGAGATCAAGGTGTGGATGACTGATAGAAGGATATAACTTTGGCAAAATAAACAAATTCAAAATCATATAATAAACTGTGTCTAAAAAGGAATGTATAGTCGAGTAAAGTATAGTAAAACTTTCCTTATTATTTTCTTTCTATTAAATGCTTATTAACGATTTTCAATCAGTAAGTCACTGTATGAAAACTCGAAAATTATTATGATTCACTTCAATCCTTATCTGTTTCTCTCTGTTTACATACTTAAGCGATGTTTCCTTTTTATTTTTATTTTGGATGCTTACTTTTTGATACTTCGTTACTGTCTGTAATCTACAGTATTCTAAAAAAAATGCCTGTTCGAGTGAAGCAGACTTTAAATTGTAATCTCTCGACTACATAGATTTCTTCCTTCTAAAGGAATTAAAAATTACATAGTAAATGGTAGTATGTCTAGAGTGAATTATAGTATGTCTAAAATAAAATGTCTATTTGAGTAAAGTATACTTTAAAACACACATAATCTACAGAGTACATGGATTCTTTCCATTTAAATAAATTAACAATTACATGAATAGTAAATTATAATATGTCTAAAAAGAAATATCTGTTTGAGTAAAGTATAATTTAAAACGTAATCTAGAGAAAATGTGGATTCCATCCTTGAGCTCAAAATTACGCTGGTAGGACGGCTGATTGTGAGCCAGAACATCAAAAATTTACATTCTAAATAAATTATCTTATCAAATTAAAAACATCTTGAAATAAAGAAACATAATTTGACTTATTAATATCATTATTAATAATCACAGTACTTTCGTGTAATACACTGTTATCGAGAAAAATGAATGTATAAATACCTAGACCGAAATAAGCAGGGACACTTGAATAAAAAAAAAATGGTCGATTTGTCAATCATAATAAGTACGAAGATCACTGAAAGTTACGAGGAAGTAAAGATCGATGTATTTAGGAGGCACTTTCTATAATAATTCCAAACCGCTATAGGACTCGTGTGGTCGTGAATTCGAAGTGATTAAGGTGCCGGTATGAAAGTAGCGTTGTGTGTCAACGCGATAAGAAAAGTGCCGATAATAAACGAGCGGGTCACGCTCGGCGAAGCAAACGTACATACATCGGCACAATAAATTTCATCCCGAACGCAGTAATTTCACTTACACCTGAGTCATCATATTCTCCTCGTTAATCGTAGTCGTCGAATACAGTCGATCATCGTTGTCATCCGGATAAACGCGAATCGCCGTTACATTTTCACCGTCCGCCGTGTCGCTGGAATTGTTGATACTGGAAGATGGTTCCTCCGTTTCTCCTTTGACTATCTCCAAGTTATCCCCGACGTTTTGCTTGAATTTGACGAAGTTGTTTCTCGCGGCGAAAGGGTCGAGACTTTCCAGATCCTTAGTCGCCATGTGAGTCCAGAACACTTTGCTCTGGTGTCTCTTGAACGCGCTCATCTTCTTTATTTGCTTTCCCCTTTTTTATTTGTAACTTTCACGACGGCCGTGACACTGTTAAAAATTCAAGGGAACTCTAGCTGCGAAGAGAAGCGCAATTCAATTCCAACGGTAACGACGAGGATGAGTAGCGGAACAACGCGCGATGCCACACAGGGGTGGTTTCACGGCTCAGCAGACCGTAACGACCCTCCCGCAGGTCGCGTGCCTAGAGAACCTTATGGCGTCCGTCGCAACCCCCATGGAGAATCCGACTGGCCTTTTAATTGATACCGAAAACATTCCTTTTAAACTTTCTTCGAGTTTTCGGGTTTTTATCCAATGTATACGTATTTTAACGATGTTTCGTTATGAAGATTATAAAATGATAAAACGTGAAAAACCACCGCAATTATTATTATTCAATTCAGTCTTTATATTTCTCTTCTGTTTATATATTTTAACGATGTTTCTTTTATTGTTTACTCTTTATTAAATCTATTAGAAATATAAAAATAGTAACTTGCAATTGGTTACTTTTTTAAGAAAACGTGAAGAATCACAAATATTATTCAGTTCGGTGTTAATTTGTGTCTCTCTATAAGACTGGCTATCGATCATCAATTGAACATCGTAACAATTATTAATTCGTGATGAACAATTAACGGCGTAATAAAGACGTCACCCACTAATTATATGTATATAAAATCGATAACCAATCGGTAGGTACACGAACGTTGATCGACGCAAACGTATTTGTGCTCCGCGAACGACTGACTCGAATATCGTGTCGCTTCCGACTTCCTCCCGTAAGTCGTGCTCCCTACCCGCCTCCGAGCTCGTAAGCCAACTCGCATGAAAATAGTGCTCCTCCCCTCCTCTTTTGTCGCTTCCATGGGGTGCATACCTCTATCCAGTACGTGTACCAGTGTACCCCTGTGTAACCCCTGCATAACCCCGGCATGTGTGACCCAACTGTAACCGCCAAAGCGTAACTAGGTGCATTCTCCGCGCAAGAGATGCATTGGCGTGAACAGGAAGTCTCCTCGATTAATTTCGCCGAATGTAGAACAATTTGACGATTATAATTAGAACAGGCGCTTAAACGAATTACGCAAATATGTATATACAGTCGCACCGACAAACGACACACGAAACGGTGTAACTTTTTTCGATATTGGACCAAACAACATAATTTTTTGTGGCATTCCAGAAGGCTTAGTGTACTATGTGATGTTCTAAAAAAAGTTGTCCCTAAAATTGTTCAAATACTCTTTTGAGCAACTGTAAGTTTAAATCTGATTATGTTGAATTTATATTTATAGGGAAGTCTGTTTACCCAATTTTTACTAC
The DNA here is from genome assembly GCA_019453355.1 of Ceratina japonica. Classification (NCBI taxonomy): domain Eukaryota; kingdom Metazoa; phylum Arthropoda; class Insecta; order Hymenoptera; family Apidae; genus Ceratina; species Ceratina japonica. Next base: position 20,430 of record SMSR01016137.1, on the reverse strand, counting down.
TACATGTATGTATATGTATAGAATAATCAAAAACAATTGGGCCATAAATGTTCCAATTTCTGTTCACCCCACAATTTCTGTTGAATTATGATTATATATAAAATGATGAGAAATAGTGCTAATAAATAGAAATGATTAAGTGAACAGAAATTGGATCATTTACTATATGTAT